>JALQPE010000101.1:0-264488 GCA_030407315.1 Asparagopsis taxiformis | reverse complement strand
GCGCGAAGCGGATACGATCGGAGCTAACGAGTTCGGGTACGCGGTCTATTACGATTTCGTAAGTATGGCCATGACAACCTATTACGGGGAAAGGGCCAGAGACGGGGTAGTCCAGTTTCGATGCACGCGTCTCTTCACTTCGCTGCGCTTGCGTCGTCGCTCCCGCGCGGGTATCCAAGTACACTTGGTCACCCACCTTAATATCCTTATTCACCGCGCGTACACTGCGGTCGAAGTCCCGTTTATATCGCGCTTGCGCCTTCTTCAACGCGCTTGCCGCGCGTGCGTAGGCGTCTGATAGCCGCGCTAGGAATTCCATACGAAGGAATGGCGTACTGCGAATCGTGTCCACTTGTTCCGTACCCAGCGACACAGGGTAGTGCGTGAGCGTAAGCTCGAACGGCGACGTATTCGTCGAGCGGTGTATCGCACGGTTGTAGGCGTACGCTAGCGCATCCAAATGCTCATCCCAGTCCTTTCGCTCTTCGTCGATGTAATGGCGCAGCGTCGCGACGATGGTACGATTCATTCGCTCGACTTGTCCGTTCGATTGCGGATGATACGTCGTCGTGAATATGTTTCGCGTTCCCATAAGCGCGCACGTTTCCTGAAATAACTTCGAGCGAAACTGCGGTCCGTTGTCAGAAAGCAGCGTGCGTGGCGGTCCGTATACAAAGACCCAGTCTCTGCAAAAGGCCTTCGCGACGGCGAGCGCAGATACGCGTCCGAGCGCGATGAGTCGGCAAAGCTTGCTATAGCGATCGGCGATTACGAGTACGAAGCGGCGTTGTCACGGAGTCTCGGGTAGCGGACCCAGAATATCGATAGCGACGTCTTCGAGCGGGCGCGTTGCGGGAAAGAGCTTCAGGGCGTTCGTGTGGCGATATTGCGTAACGCGGTTACGTGCGCACGCATCGCACTGTCTCACTGTCTCACTGTAGTGTAGACGTCTACGCTCATCACCGGCCAGTAGTATGCACGTCGAATTGCGTCGTACATGCGTCGCGCGCCCGGGTGTCCTGCAGTTACCGCGTAGTGGTTAGCTCGCAGAATACGCCCCTTAATCGCTTCGGGAACGACTATCTGCGTGGCGTTGTCGAGCGGAGCGGTCCTCATGAGAATCCCATCGGGGGATAGGTGAAAACGCGATCGCGGCGCGGTTTCGACGTCGCGTTTTGCGTTCTGGCAGAACTCGTCCGTAGCCTGCTCGCGTATCCACTCGTCAGCGGATACGGGTGGTTCGATACATGCTCGAGATGTCAGCAGACAATCCAGGCTAGGATAGTATTCGGCGTAGTCGCATAGTAGCGCGGCGTCGGCTCGAACGTAAGCGTCCGCGTGCGGTTCGACGATGTTCGCGGCGCCGAAGCAGGGTATCTCGTCCGGTATTTCCGTCTCGTCGCGGCTTCGCGTGGCCATTCGCGAGAGCGCGTCGGCGATAACATGGCGTTTACCCTTTTTATATTCGACGTCGAACTCGAACTCGGCGAGTCGCAATCGCCAGCGCGCGAGTCGTCCTTCCGCGGAGGTCATATTTAGAATCCAGCGCAGCGAATTATGGTCCGTGCGAACCGTGAACTTCCGTCCTTCTAGATATGCGCGTAATAGTAACACAGCCCATACCACTGCGAGTCATTCGCGTTCCGTTGTCGAATAATTTCGCTCTGCGTCGTTAAGCGTGCGCGACCAGTATCCGACTGGATGTAATACGTCGTCGTCGGCGTCTAACTGTAGTAACGCGCACCCGATTTGGCCTTGCGACGCGTCGGTGTCGAGCACATACGGGTGCCCTTCGCGCGGTAGACGAAGGATAGGTGGGGATGGCATCGCTTGTCGCAATGACTCGAACGCGCGCGTTTGCTCGGGCGTCGGCGCGGGTAGGTTATCTCCTTGGTCCTTCTTCAGCAGCTGCGTAAGCGGCGCTGCTACGAACGCGAATTTTTCAACGAATCAGCGGTATACGTTGCACGTCCCCAGGAAGCTGCGCAGTTGCGATTTCGTCGTCGGGTACGTCGCATCGCGTAGCGCGTCGCATCTCGTCGTCGGTACGGATAGCTTCCCCGGCGAAATAGTATGTCCCAGATAGTCCACTGAGCGTTTGAAGAACTCGGTCTTTGCGAAGTTAAGCGAAACGCCAGCGCGTCCGAGGATTCCCAGTATCTCGTCGACGTGATGCACGTGTGCATTCGCGTCGGCGGAGAAGATGATTACGTCATCCAAGTAGACAAGGCAATGCTGCCATTTCACGTTCGCGAGCAAGATATCGAGCGCGCGCTGAAACGTCGCGGGCGCGTTCGATAGTCCAAAGGGCATACGGCGGAAGCGATACGTACCAACATGCGACGTAAACGTAGTCTTATCGCGGTCGGCGTGCGCTACCGGGATTTGCCAGTATCCCGAATTGCAGTCCAGCGTAGTGAAAACCGTCGCGTTACCGAGCGAGTCGACGCAATCGTCCATGCGCGGAATCGGATACGCGTCCTTCACGGTAGCGGCGTTTAAGCGGCGATAGTCGATGCAGAAGCGGGAAGTCCAGTCCTTCTTAGGCACGACTACGACCGGGCTCGCCCATTCCGATGTAGCAGGTTCGATCACTCCAGCGCGGAGCATCTTATCCCCTTGCGTACGGATAATTTCGCGCGACGCGTGTCCGGCGCGGTACGGTGGCTGGTTGACGGGGGTCGCCCCCGGAACCAGTTCGATGCGGTGTTCTGTCGCGTGGATGGCTCCGAGCGTGCCATTCCACATTCGCTCGTGCTTTCGCAGCATCTCGATAATTCGCGCGTGTAGGTCATCGTCTACTCGCTCATCGCGGAGCGTCGTGCGTAAGAGGTCTTCCCAATGCGGTGTCGCGTTCGCAATTCCGTCGGCTTCGCGCGGGTCCGGCGGGTTCGTCGCGTCGCGTGGCGTCGCATCGTCGGGCGGTCGGTCTTGCGGGGTCGGTGTGCGGCGCGGTTTCGTCGGCGTGCGTGGGAGCATCGGAACGTGGTCTCCATAGCGGGTTCGCAACGCGCGCTGCGGCCCAGTATAGATCATCCGAACCACACGGTCGATGAAGTCTGCTCCCAGAATGCAAGGGACGGATAAGCGCGGCATCACTAGGAAAGTTTGAAGGTGCGCGCGGGCACCTAGAAGAACGCTAAGTCGCAACGACGCGTTCGGCGCGAGGCGTCGGCCATTCGCGTCGATAATCGCGCAACGCAGCGTCGGCGGCGTATCGTGGCGCTTCCAATCAGCGCCTAATACGTTCTCGTGAATGAGGCTCGGGCCCGCGCCGGTATCAAGCACAGCGGTCACCGCGGTGGCCGTACGTAGATTATATCCGACGCGTACCTCGAGTTTGTAGTTCGCGGTAGGGGTCTGAAACAGGACCACTGTTTCGGGTGGTAACGGAGGCGGTCTTTCGCGCGGCGGTTGCGTCATCGCGCGTCGCGTGTCCGTTGAGTGGGGAGGAGTCGGCCCACCCACTACGACTCCTCGTAGGCGTTTCCCGGGTCTTCTGCGAAGCGAACCGAATGGGGCGTGAGCTGCTCGCCGTCGTGCGCGTCCTCTTCGCGCGTGCGTTCGCTTTCGCGCTCGCGTGCGTCATCGTCCGCGGAAACTTCGAAAACCTGAACGTTACGCTGCAGGTTCAGTTCTTCGGGCGTTAGGCGCGCGTGGCTATGCATCTCGCGAATCGCGGCCTGTTGCTCGGATGAGAGCAGCGGGCAGCTTACCATGGGGTGCCCAAACTTCCGGCATATCAGACAGCGGAACGCCGCTGTGCGAGACGTGTCGGCCGGTGCCGTCTGTCTCACGATAGGCGGTGGGTAAGTTGCGCGCGGTATGTGCGCCGTGTACGGTCCCGCGCGTTCGCGTTCTCGGTCGTCGTTATGCGCAAAGCGTCGCGAGCGGTCGGCGGGCGATGCGTCGCGAGAGCGTGGCGTGCGATAATTCGACGAAGGGGTGCCAAGCGAGGTTGGACTTCGCATGGGGCTCGGGGTCGAGAACTTCCGTTCGCGCGGAGCGTGCGGCGTCGCGGCGGAGGTTGAGACGTTTGGCGATGAGAAGCCTGATGGCGGGGTGTGCCCCACGGTCAGTGCTTGCAGCGTCGGTGTCTCGTCCTCTTCCACGTAGAGCGCAGGAGTTCGCCGTAATAGCGGTCGCGCGCTCGCCGTCGGTGTCATCGCTCGGTGCGTGTCTCCGTGGCTCTGCGCCATAGAGACTAGCTCTCGAAAGGTGTATCGACGCGGGTCGCGAGACAACGCGTCCCGCACGAGGTGTTGCGCATAGGGTCGTAGACCATCGACGAAAATAGAAACAAGCGTTCGCTCGCTAAACGCATCGCCGCAGCGCAGCGCGCGGCGTCGTAGTCTCGTAGCGAATTGCGTTTCGGTTTCCTTCGGGTCTTGCGTTTGTTGCGCCACGTCACGATACGCTTGCGCAACGTCGCCTTCGCGCGCATAGGTTAGCAGGAGCCACTGAACGGCTTCCGCGTAGCACGTAATCGAGTCGACGCCCGCGCGAGCTCCTCGGAACGTTCGTCCCACGTACGTTTGGAACGTGTCGCGCGCCTCGTCGGCCAGGAAATACTTGAGAATCGGCAACGCTGCGCCTTCGGATACCCCGGTGTCGTCGCACGCGCTCTTGAAATACTTCAGGAACGATAGCACGGCGATTCCGTCAGCGCCCGTGAAATTCTCTCCTTGCATCGAATGGCGCACCATTTTCGCGGTGTTAGCCAATTCGCTCGCAATTGTTCGGTTAAACGCGCGGTCCGTATTACGCAAGCGGTACGTGCGATACGAAAGCGCGCGCGTGAACAGCTCGTTCAACGGCTGGATCTCTACCAGTCCGGGATGCGCGGGTCCATTGTCGCTATCCGAATGCGGGTGGTCGTCGAATGACAGGTCCTGGCGCGCCAGTTCCAGCCATCCTTCGGGGTCCGCGCTGCGCGCGTAGTTCGTAGGGGTCGCGCGCGCTGCGGTTCGCGTTCGGTTTTCGCGCGCGGCGACGTTCGCGCGTTCAATATTTTGCTCCTCGCGGGAGTCCATCGTAGTGACGATTAGGTTGTGGACTTGCGCCCTCATCTGAGCCGTCAATCCACGTGATTGGCCTTTGATAGCTCGGTCCACCGCAGCTCGTACTTCAGCCTGGAGCATGCATTGGAACGTAGGGTCGTCCACTACTTGTCGAACCAAGCTCGGAAGCGTTGCGGACGGCGTGGCGTGCACGTCGGAAACGCGGAACTCGGCCTCGCGCTTCGTGGCGGCGCCATCGTCGGACGTTTGCGCGTCGTCGTCGATGCTCGCGAGCGCTTGCGTCGGTAACGGCGGCCACGGAGAAGCGGTAGGGTCAGGGATATGTGAAGCGACCAGCGCGTCGACTGCGTGCGTTTGCGACGCGACTGGCGGCGGTTCGGTCGGCGCGTTCGATCGCTCGGGCGCGGATGGATCCATCGGCGCGGTTGCGTTCGATCATCGCCTAGGGAAAAGGGAAAAAGGGATGATGGGGAAGGAGAAAGGGGAATTCGGCGCGCGTCAAAATCTCGCGTCGGCGCGTCGAAAAATTGGCAAGTAAAAAGGGAAGCGCTTCCCGAAAATTGTCTGCGTATCGGGCGCGCGTAGTAAGGGTGAGGGGGACGAGTTCGCTCGCAGGAGGGCTTCTTCCTCGCTCGGAACGCGCAAAGACGGGTCTCGATCGTCCGCGAACCCAATATTTTCGGCACCGCCGAACCCTCGTTAGGGTTGCGAACTAGCGCGCGCACGCGCTGCGTCTTCGATCGCGTCGTTCCGCGCGGCGAATCGTCGTAGTAGGGGTAGGGTAGTTGTACAAACCAGAGAGGCTACAGCACCGCTTCCGGGATAGCGATACGCGCGCACGCGTCAATCGCCCTCGCTGTCGCGCACGACGAACGGATAAAAGAAGAATTAGAGTAAGCGTTAGGTTTGGCGTCCCGTGTTTTCCCCAAGCGGAGTTTCTGTGCTTCGCTGAGTTCGCACGTCGGTTCGCGCAATTCTAGGTCGAGAGACCAGTTGTAGGACCAGCCGGGGTGGCGATCGCTAAGGGAGTTCTAGAATTGCAGCCGTGTCAGGGCGAGGTGAACCGTAACGCGCTGGTTGAACTTGCGTTCGCGCGTCGCTCGGTCGCGCTGGCGAACGGGTGGTACAACGGCGGAACGTGTAGGGAACGATCGCAACACGGGATTCGCGGGCCGGCGCAAGCCGTGATCTCAGGGCGAGATCACCGAGTAAACTCGAGCACAACGCGATCCACACAGGGGTCGTAAATCCCTGGCCTAGTGGCGTGCGACGCAACGCGCGCTATCGCGGTGCGACGCGGTTCGACGATCGGTTTATGCGCAGCGCGCACGCGAACGTCGGCGATCGTGAGCAACCCGCACGCAACGTTGTAACGCAATCGGTCCTCGCGATTCGCTAAACGCTTAACTCGTAGCTGCGAAGATGCTGGCTGTTTATTGGTAAGGTGCGAAGCTGAACGACCATTAGTAGCTAACTACTCAGGACAGGTTGTCCTTGCGCGGCCGGCCGGCGGCCGCTCGCTCGCACGCAAAAAGGGAAATATTTGGGAAAAGACTTTCGTCATAAAAAACCCAAAAAGGGAAATAAAAGGGAAATTCGTAAAAAGCGCTACATGTGGCGCCGGGCTCGCGGTTTCGTGGCAACGTACGCGCGCACGCGCTCGCATCCACGCTCCGTGACACGTAATCAAAACGCCACGCGTACGCTCGCTTACTAACTAACTAAGATAGATGCACGCGAATTCATCCCGACGCAATCGCAGCGAACGCGCGCGCGTCGACGAAATAAATTGCGTCACACGCTCGTCTGCGAGACTTCCTCTTCGTGTGAGGTTCGTTCGTCCCGTTGGACTTCGTGTCTCTCCCCACGTCGGGTATCGTTTGACTCGAGTTGGCCTTCGCGGCCGTGAGCTTTTCGTAACTCTCGTTCGTCGGTGAGCCTGCGGAGGACCAATCATCGATGCCGGTCGTCCCCCTTTCACGTAAGGGTTCAGGCGATGTGGGTGGCTCGTGACCTACATCGCCTGGTCGTTTCCCGGTGCGAGGCCGTTCGACACGTCGTCGTCGCGAGCCCACGAAGCTCGTTCGTCATCGTGACTCGTCTCCACCTCGAGTGGTGTTTCGTCAGCGGAGGTCGTCACGTAGACTCCGCTGCGGCCATTACGCTGGCCATTTCGTTCGTTCGCCCACGGGCGGGGGTCACGTCGGTCATTACGAAAGTCGCCGCGGCGCCTGTCGAAGGGCCTTCCCCCGTCACGATTGGGGTTTCGGAGTATCGTAGGCGGCGTGCCGTACCTCCGCGGGGTTACGTTCCCCCGCTCACCAGGTCGTTCCTGGTTACGTTTGGCCATTCGTTGGCGGAAGTACTCAGCCTGACGTGGGTTGCTCTTCACGTGGAAGAGGTAGTACTTGTACGCGAAAAAGATCCGTTGATCTGGCGTCAGACGCGGACACGTGAACGTCGAGTGGCCATCTTCGCGGCATGACCAACACGACAGCGTCCAGTAATCATTCGGGATTACGGAGTGCGCTAATTGCGTCTGCTCGCTCGTGAGCTTCGGCACGTCCTCGCATGGACGGTTCAATCGAGCTTCGAGCTCGTCCGGCTTTTCGTTTGCCGTTTTCGTGTCGTTGGGCGGCGGCCCGTTCGTGAAGAGGATCGCCTCTAAATTCTCGGCAACGTGAACCGCAGCGAGCGACACGTCGTCATCATCCCTCGCGGGGATATTCGGGTTACCATCGTGGTAACTGGGCTCGTTAGCCCGTTCGTTACGTAAGTACGCGGACTCATCGTAGTCCGCGAACTTCCTCGACTCGTGGTCGGAAATAGCCAACGTAGGCTTCACCGGAAACCGCACTTTCGGTTTCGCGGCTGACGCGACAGCTGCCGTACGTGCACGGAAGGTCGTTCCTTCGGCCGTCGCCAGTCGTCTCACAACGGTGAGGTCGTTCCTCTCTCGTTCGGGGAGTGACCGGAGTCGTTCCGTCACGGCTGCCCGCGTCGAGGGCAGCAAACCACGTACGTAGTGGTGAACGAGGAGTCGATCCGTAAACACGTAGTTGCACGCCCGCGTGGCGGTGTCGAGTCTATCAGCGTACTGATTCTCGTCCTCGCTAGGACTCTGCGTGATCATCGTGACCTTTTCGTAGGCCTCCTGCAGCACGTCGTCTTGCAGGTACCGTTTAATCAACGCGTTGATTACGTGAGGCCACGAGAACCTCTTCGTCGGATCAGTCGTGATCACGCCAGTCGTACACTGGGAATCGTAGAACCGTCGGGCGTCCCCTTCGAGGAAGAAGTGCAGCGCACGTACTGCCACTCCCTCGCACACTCCGAGTGTGCTGAACCCATCACGTATTTGGGCGAGGAATCCGAGCAACGTAATCGGATTCCAGCCGGAGAACGGCTTTAACGTAGGGAAAAGTCCCTCCAGCTCACGTTTGAGCTTATGTACGCTTTGACTCTCGTTCACGTAGAGATGTTCACGTACATCGTTAAGTCGGTACATGCGGTACGACACCACGTTCGCAAATGCGTCGAGCATTGTCGTGTGCTCTGCCAACGCGTGGCAAACGGGTCCGAGGGCGTTCCCTGGTAAGTGTACCGCGTCGGCACGTTCGTTTTCGTGGACTCGCGTGTCCGTCGTGCCGAACGTTCCCAGCCACGGAATGTACGTCTCACGTGGCGGGGGAGCTCTTGTATCGAATTGCGCAGCTCGTGCTGCGTCCGCCGACCGCGCGTGGTCTGGCGTATCGTTAAAACGTAATTGCCTTCGTGGCGTCTCGTTGGGGTTGGCGATGGCTCGTTGCACTGTCGCCCCCCTTCCGTACGTTGTCGGGGTCGTCGGACCGGGTGTTGGTGGGTATCCTCCCGGAACGGCCGGGGAGGATTGCGAGTTATAGGCGCGCGAGCCTTCTTCGTAATTCGGATCGCTTCCGCTCGGCGGAGCGGAACGTCCGGCGACGATTTCGTTGAATACTACGACAAACGAGTCGAGTCTTCCCTCCACGGCGGAGAGGCGGTTTCGTAAATCTTCGTTTTCCCGTTCGAGGGTCGCTGAGCGTTCACGTAACGCACGAGCTTCGCGCTCCGAGACTCCGAGTCTCTGCCTTACGGCTTCGTCGACGGCCGCGTCGCTCGCCCTTTCGATGTGACCTCGAAGGTCTTCGTACACTACGCGTAGTGCCGTGGGAGTCACGTTCCCTTCGTTGAGCTGACCGCGCGTTGCGGGGTCCATACTCACGGACTCAAACGGGCTTACCGTACGTGGTAGCTGGCCGATCGCCTCGATATCCGGCGGGATAGATCGATCAGTCGCGAAGATCGCTTCTGCTGACAAGGCCACGTCGGCTTCGGCGTCCGCTGACGTTGGCAACGGTTGCCTGGGCGACGCGCTGGAATTCGACACAGCGTAATTCATAGACCGTCGTCTGTAGCACGTAGCTTTCGTTTAACGTAAAAGAGCTCAACCTCGTTGGTCGTCGTTATGCTCGTAGCAACTTCTAGGTCGAGAGACCAGTGTGGAACAACGTTAGTTCTAGATAGCTGGTACGAGCTACGGACACGCTGTCCTTACGAAACGAAACGAGCAGTCCACCCGCTGGTGTTTGACTGTATTGTTAGAACGGTAGAAGGTAGAGTGGTTAGCGAGTAGACACGAGCGTCACGACGCAACAATCCACGCGAGGATTACGTTAGCAAACGAGGTGGTACGTCACCGGAGGCGCTCTCAACCAAGCCCGGAGGCACTACACGCAATCAGCCTTACGTGCGGCGATGGGTAGGGAGTACGCAGCTCGACGGAGACGAAGCCTCGCTAGGCAAAACGTAAACGTAAAACGTAGAAGTCAGTCGTAGACTAGAGCCGTTGCCCGATCGATGTCTTGTCCCCTTTCCCTCCCGGCACGATGCCAATACCTATATAGCCACGATGGCATCGCTTTACAGTGTAAACACTGCTCGTAACGTCCCCGAATGGGAAAGGACCTTGTGGGTCACACGTAGGGACCCGTTGGTCCGTTGGTCCGTTGGCCGTTGCCAGTACGTTCGTTGCACACGTGTGCCGGTTGCGCGCGCGCATGCGCCAGCAATGTTCGTGCATTGCTGTCGCCGGTCGTGTCCGCCGAAATTCGAATTCCGCGGAAAAACGTAAATATTTGCAATTTCGGAATTGCCACGTATACTACAAAAATCACTGTCTCCAGGTACTGCCCAGGACAGTGAAAATTACTGTCTCCAGGTGCTGCCTGCAGCAGGGCCGCGCACTGTCCGCTCATCCTATCTGAGACAGTGCACCGTGTTGGTTCCATCTGTTGTCCCAGGCAGAGTATTTCACTATCCGGCCATGTTGCCTTGGCCAATACAAAACACTATCCGCCAACACTGCCCAGTACAGTAAATTACATCATATCTAACTATTGAATAAATCATTAATTTTTACTGTCTCCATTCACTGCCTCAGACAGTACGGTGAGACAGTGTTTTTACTGTCTGCAGACAGTGTTCCGTACTGTCTGCCAGACAGTGCAAATCACTGTCTCCAAGTGTGGCATTAATTTTCATTTGCCGCATAGTGATTTTTACTGTCTCAGACAGTAAAAATCACTGTCTCACCGTACTGTCTGAGGCCCCCTTTTCAACACCGTAGTGGTACAGTGCGGTGTATGGATTGTTCCTTCTCACCTTTGAAGGTGTTACCTCGAAAATAGATTGATACTGCGGATGCCTTCCTGTGTGAATCAGAACCACCTCTACCATTATCACCTGATGGTGTTGTTGTATGACGTACATATCCGTCCGGAGTGTTGTTCGAAGGAAAAGGCCTTGCAGTTTTGTCTTCAATGGTGAAGTTGGATGTTCCGCTTGGTCCCGGAATTTGCCTAACGGTCTGATTCCGCAGAGGGTCTCTCGCTTGCGGAGCAACGGGCGCCGAAGCTCGGTGGACCATCGTGTCAACTCTTCCGGGAGATGGTAGAGAATGTCCAGACGCCTCTGCGGCGGTTCTTGCGTTGCCTTTACTAGACGATTCCAACGACACATCGGCGGGGTATTGTACTGTCCAGTACAGATCTAGTTCCTTAGTCACCTTCTCCAGCGTGGAGCATATCGCAAAAGTCAACCAAGCGTAGACCATTGCCTCCTTATCTTGCTTAGACTCGTCGTCGAGAAGGTTTAGTATGTTCTGCGGGATATGCAAGGAGTCATAGAACGCGGACACGCGCTTAAGCATGAGAATGGGGTAGCTAGGAAGCCTCACGAAGTCCAGTGTCAACACGCCGTGTGATTTCGGTAGAAGAGATCGGATGTCTTCCGCTATCTCATCAGGAGATGATTCTACACCAGGCTTATTGTCCTTGAGAGTAGTCAGCGCTGCTTCCTTCAACGAAACTTTGGTTTTCTCACGTTCGTTGATTCGCTCGCACTTCTCCAAAAGCTTTTTCCACTTTTCCTCGCGATCCTTCAACGTAGAGTTGCTCGACATGTTGAAACGTCACTACACAGAGTAGCAGGAATCCGGATTGTCGCAACCTCTGCGTTTCCCAGCGACGTGGCTAATTTCAATGGCGGGTCCAAACCACCACGAGGATCAGAAAATGGCCGATTCGAGCAAGGGTACGTTTGATTGGTTAGAACGTAGTGCGGCACCACTTGATGAAATTGAATGGGGGAGGTAACGCGAGGGCGTCGGAGAACACTCGACCCAGTCCCGGAACGCCTGTCCAGACTAGTCGTTTAATTGTTCTATCCTCTCTACCTCTATCCCCTCGATGGTGCTTCAATTCTAGTTGTTAAGTAGCAGACAAGTGCCCGTTTCGCGCTGGCGTGCGCTTCGCGCGCGTGAATCGGATGCACCTAAATTTTGTTTGCCAGAGCAGGCAGGTCTTAGCTCGCAATCTACCAATAATTCCCACTCCAATATCCATACACCCTCACGTACTACGGTAGTGTAGCATGTACTCATAAAGTCCGTATTCGCTACTCTACCTAGGCTTGGATACACTTTTACAGGACTAAAATATAGTGTCGCAATTGCAGACAGAGCACTTTGTGCATACACTATTATCCATCTACTTCACTATACACTACTGAAATGGCCATGTGCAGCGGTTGCTCGGCAAGTTGCAATGCACATGGCAAAGTAGAACTTAGCGTGCCATGTGTGCAACGTGTGGTCATACGAGCCAGTAGGGATAGAGTATTTCGTAAAGTAGCGTACTGTACTGTGCCAAGTGGGCGAGTAGATTATGAGATTCGCTGCTGCTGAATTTTTTTATTGGGTAATTGGGGCTTGATTTTTGGATGTAATTATGAAGAAAAACGGGTCTATTGGCTAGGAAAGACTTTCAGCGACCATGAAATACAATAGAAATTTAATAGTGATTCTAGGTAAATCGTTACTATGAGAACAAGAGCTAAACGCGCGCTTCGCGCGCGTCTGGAATGCGGCGGGGTCGGGGGATGCGGTGGGCGAGGGGATCGCGGAGGGGTGGCGGGGTGTGCTGGCGCGCGCGGAGCAGCGCAGGGTTGCTGGTGGATGCATGCATCGAGTATGGGACAGCGTGTCGCATGGGGTGGGTTAGCGTGGCTGTGGCCACTGATACAGTATGGCGAAATTGGTAGCAATTTACGATGACATTGAGTGTCGTTATAGTGGTATGGGCAGGGCGTACACTGTGATAGTGTATGGTGTAGTGTAGGTGGATGGGGAAGTGTATGGGTGATAGTGTTGTGGCGCAACCAGTAAACGTACAGTTTTGTGGTGTGCAGCCTACACTGATATGGCAAGTGGACGAACAGATGTCGAGGTTTGCTGCTGCTGCTGCTGAATTTTTGTATTGGCGCATAGAGGGTGAAATGGAATAAATGGAGCAGATATGGTGTGATAATACAGTAGTGGGTGGTACAGTAGAATGTAGAAATTTAGTTGAAAGTGGAGGGGAAACAGACACAATCATTACTATAAGGAGAATGAGACATGCCATCGGGGGGCTGTCCTCCGATGGCTGGGTTAGCGAATTACAGTGGCGCCGACGTTACACTAAACTGGATGTAGCACTGAGTGCAGTATTCCGACATATATGGTCGCTTTCTAAATATTTATTTTAGAAGTCATTATTTGATCGACAATTTTTGGGTGATTGTACCATAGCTCAGACACGACAAAATATGAGTTGTCGCGAGCAAAACTGCTGGGAAACGTAAGTGCCACTCTCCGCTCCCGGAGTTCTGTCTTCGACTATAAAGAATGTCGAGCCTACGCAGACACTGGAGTTGGCATGTTACCTGGTTATAAGGATATCCCAACAGAGCGGAGCCAATTGGCCAGGGAGGAGAAGAGGGATATGAATATCCCAACATTTTGTCCACTTTCCACCCACGTCAACGTATGCCTACAAAGAAAACCTGCGTTGACGGTTCGAAGAATAATTCCTCTACTCTTCCAGGATCATGGAACAGAAATGAGGTGCAATCAGGACTTCCACGGTTAGACTGCCAGACGGAGTAGCGATAAAGTATTACTGGTCTGCTACACGTACATTACAGACAGGAGACGTATTACCTTCCTATAAAGATACTGTACATGGTTACCGCATGATATGTGCTTCATCATCACCATTCCATATTAAGCATACCTGCTGAGACCATCGTCTCAGATGATGACCATGTGTCACTATGTGTTCATAGATTGTCAACGGTAGCTATGAAAGTTGGGCAGTTTGATCCAGCAGGCTTTCTGTTAGCTCGAAAAAGACAGTCTAGGCTCAAATTACGCAAGTTGCGAGACTGCTGTAATAGAAATAATCATCTTCTCAGTAACCCAACAAGCGCATCCAATCTGTAACAAAAATTTCCCCATAGCCAAGCATAGCAAGCTTTGGTTATGCATTGCTCATGCTTTTGATACTGCAGAATTATGATACTGGCCATCTTGTGAGTTGTTCTTATTTCTTCCGCGCCCGGATATAATACTGTTCGTGGATGGACACACATGAAAATGTTTTCCCCCTAAGCTTCCTCAAATATGGAACTCGCACATAATGGTGATATACCATTGGCCCAAACGGAACAAATCGATGAAACTATATGCAACCACCGGAGTATGTGCATCAGATTTACTCACAACTTGCTCTGGTTTTGCAGAGGAGATGAGAGTTGTTTTCAGCATCTAGGACCACTCTACTCCAATAGACAGAAATCCGAAAGCCATTATGGACACCTATGGCTAGTAGTAGGTATAATAATGTCCGTTTTGAATAATCCTACATCCGCCTGCACAGTACCTCCGAAGCAGCCCCCATGTCCTGTAGTGTACTGCTTCGCATTGCATGATAAGTTGTCCCGAATCTTTAACGCTTTCCTTGGATAAACGTGGGATTCTGAAGCAGATTTTCAATCTCAACCCGCAATTTTCATGCACACATATCGTTTCTTAGTTCTTCAATAACGAAACGCCATCATGTCTGAGCTAACTGTATAACTTCACTACGCCCGTCCTTCTAGCCGCACTAACCAAACAATTCGTACGCGACAGAATCCGACTTTCTTTCAACTATTTGTTTCCTTCGCACAATTCAAAACTTGACATCTAGATTAATATAAAGCAACATAACACCATCATCATTTCCGAAAGCGCCCTTCCATCAAACTACATATACTCTCATCCACAAAACAACATCTCCTTAATACACCAATACCACTTCAGCCATAATGTTCAACGGTTCAATCCTGCTGTTTGCACTCCTCTCCGTCATACTCATGGCATTTGCCGAAACCGACAGAGTAAATCCATCAACCTACTCGTTCACCGTCGGGAAATTCAATGCCACGGTTGTGTTCGACGGACTGATAATCTTGGCGCAGGATGCCCTCCTAGCACCGGAAACATCGCGACTTCGTGCTCTCAAAGAAAATTTCCGATCCATTGAACCAGGTGCTCCAACTGTTTTGGACTTGAACTTTCTTTTGGTAGACACACCTACAAACCGCATACTCATCGATACTGGAGGAATCAACCTCCCTGAATTCGATGAAATGGGATTGTTCGAAGAGGCGGGCAAGCTATTTGAAAACCTACAAGCGGCTGGTGTTTCGCGTGAATCAATCGATACTGTCATTATATCTCATGGTCATACGGACCATATTGGAGGTTTGACGCAGCGAGGAGATAACTCGATTTCGTTCCCAAATGCTGATGTATACATTACTCGTATTGAACATGACTTCTGGATATCCGATGAAATACCCGCTGAGGATCTAGCCCCAGAATTTCGAGGTGAGTTTTAGCGAATGTTTCTGCGCTCCGTCGTGATGATGAGTTCTCATTTTATTCTGACAAACAGAGCTGTTTTTTGCTCGCTTACTTCCATCGGAATAGATGACAACAGTAGAGCTTATAGAAGGAGCGTTAGGCCGTATCAGGATAGCGGCCGTCTGAATTTAGTTGAGTTTTTTTCAACACCTGTGGAGGGAATGATGTTACTTCCGTGCATCGGACACAGCCTGGGTCAGGCGTGTATTAAGATTACATCAGAGGGTGAAAGTATGATATATTCCGCAGATGTATTCCGTACAAAGGTAAGTTGTACTTGTGCATATTCAGGGGCGATAGCATTTTGAAAGGTGTGAGCAAATCTTAACCAGAGTTCTGTGGCATTTAGTGGGATCAAGTGCAAAATCCGGAATGGGCGCTCTCCCTTGATACGAATCGTTCGTTGGCAATAGAGTCAAGAGTTTCGTTCTTCGAACAGTATCATGATAACATGCTACTTGTTGCAAGCCATGAAAAGTTTCCGAGCGTTGGTCGCATCAGGAAATTCGGACCGTTCTACGATTGGGTTGATGCCGACTCGACGGACCTCGGTACTGTGAGTAGAGTGGAAGTATAGTCGACAGCTTTTTTGGAATGCTTCGAGTGGTGAGTATCTTTGCATGGAAATTAGTCATATGAAGAATTTGCGCAAGCTGGCATGCATAGTTTGTATGGAATAAAAATTGAACTTTCAGTGGGAAATATGGACCAGGATAATCACTAAGGAATGAGGGTTTTATCTAAAGCGCAGTATTGGCTTGGCAACATTGCTTGAAACGACAAATGAACGACTTGTTCCTATCTTCCGAAGAAAATGGACTACGTCTACGCTCGCAGTTCGCACGACGCCTGAACATTGGGATTTTTGCGATGGCTATAGTAGACCGCTAACGGAAATGCTAGAGTCGCTATCAGCTACAACTTGCAATTTCGTCAAACATGTCTTGTCTCATAACATAAGAGACTTAACATGTGTCTTGCAATTGTATGATACCGATAAGATTACTGCATTGCCACCTGGGTTACAGACAACTGGTGATCTCCTGATTTGCTTAATTTCACCGTTAGACGGATATCTTTCAATTTCGTCTTTCCACCAGGGATTTATGGACTTGCCCAGCACTAGAAGCGGGAATAGCCCGAGAAGTATAGTGGAACTGGAAAGAATGCGGAAACATATACGTGTGTTTGGGGATAATAATTCCTTGCCGTTGTGGCTACGATGAATCGACTTTTGCGCCATTGGAAATGACGGGGCATTCTTATAGCTTGTATTTGAGACTGTTTCCTGTTTTTGGAAACCTGAGAGCTGGAACACCAGTGAGTCTTACACATGTATAGATACTGCTGCGGTCCAGATATTCGGTATCTCGACAATATTATGCTGGAGATATTTCCGTATTCTACGTTTCATTGGCTCCAGCACAGTACAGTATATATAATCTTACAAATTTTGATGAATATTCACTGTGCCTTCTGTTGTGTCAAGCACAACAAAATATGTGTTCCTTGCTTTTCGCGACTATTCTTCCAAGATCATGGCACTTTGGAAACGATTAAATCGCTGATAAATGAAATGTGAAGTCGACAGCCTCGAAGGACTTAATTTTCTAGAACGAAGTAGGATGCAGGTACATATGTAGTACGGGACCACTGGTCTACGACACGTAATAGACCACTGATAACTAGCCCTGTTACCAAACACCGAAACCGTATGCGGACCATCAAATTTCAACCCAAATCAACATCCAAACATCCAATCCCATCACCCAAACTCCCGTGTGATCTGAAACCAAAAAGGCCTGAAAATTCGATGCCTTCATACATCACGCCGCGCATATCTATCGAGCTACGTGCATCGCGATTTTTAAATTTAAATCCACAATGGCACACTGTTATCATGTCAACAAGGCCTTCACTGTCTGAAACGCCAAAAAAATCACACACTTCCACAACCCTTCCGAAAACCTTGTAAACGACATGCCAGCACCGCACGCCTGCAATGTCTCCGCACAACGACGTCCAACGAGTAACGCGTCGTCGCCAACAAACAAGTCCCATTCGCGATGCAGGACGACGCCATCGAAGTCATCGATCTCGCAGATTCGTCCGACAGCGACGCGCCGCAAATTCAATCCCTGATCACCCCGCCTCCGCGCAAAACAGCCACCCCGCTCAAAGTCTCCTCTCTGTTCATCGATGACGACGACGACGACGTTGTGCAAGTCTCCACCCCGACCGTCGCGCCTGTCAAGCACCACGCCTTTTCAGACGATGATAGCGACGAGGAGATTGTCTCCCTGATGAACGACCCCGCCTATCTCGCCCGAATGCGCGCCGCTGCGCTGAGGAAAACGCCTGCGCGCAAGCGCCTGTCGCCTGCGGACGAGACGCCGTCCCGCCCCGTCGAGCAGGTCAACAGGATTATTTCTGCCCCCGCTGATGATGGTGTTATGGAGAAGATTTTTGAAGACGACCCCGTCGAATTGAGTATGGAACGATCCCCTGATAGTTCTCCGACGCTTAGTGCGCAGCAGATGGAGCAGCTCGTTCAATTAAATAGGTTGTCAGCTGATGCTACCCGCGAGATGCAGACCCCGCCAGAGCTCAATGTGCTGTTGTTGAAGCATCAGCGTCAGGCATTGGCGTGGATGGCTGAGCGTGAATCATCGAACAAACCCCCCGATCATCCCCAAGGTGGTATTTTGGCTGATGATCAAGGCTTTGGTAAGACTTTATCGATGATTTCACTTATGCTCACCAATAAACCACACAATGGACAGAATGAACGTGATGTTCCGTGGGGAAATTTGATTGTTGCTCCGACGAGTATTTTGCATCAGTGGGCTAGCGAACTTGAGGAGCGTATCGATGAGCTCTATCGTCCACGCGTTTGTGTCTATCATGGCCCTAATCGCCCCAGAGATCATCATACATTGCTCAAATATGATGTCGTCATTACCTCGTACGGAATGCTCGTACAGGAATATCCAAAACCACTCGAGATTGATGATCAGCGAAACGTCATTCGAAAGCGTTCGAGGGGTCCGTTGTTTAGATTGAAATGGTTCCGAGTCGTGCTTGATGAGGCGCAAGCAATTAAGAACCATAGATCAGAGACATTCAAAGCCAGTATGAAACTTGATGCTGCCAGAAGATGGGCTCTCACCGGTACCCCAATCCAGAACACTGTGGATGATATATATTCCCTGTTCACCTTCATTCGTTATTTCGTCGTCGATAGTTATCGCACCTGGGTGGCGAAATACAAACGACCGATGGAAAGAGTGAATGGCAACAAGGAAGCTTTGTTTAAACGTTTCCAAGTACTCACTGGTGTCGTTTTGCTACGACGAGCAAAGTACGACAAGATTGACGGCAAATCTGTCATCGATTTGCCGGCACGAAACGTGAAAGTTGTCGAGTATAAATTCTCCAAGACTGAACTTGCCTACTATCACAGACAGGAAGTGTCTGCCGTGAGCAGCATCAACCGCATGGGGGATGATGCTAACATGGCATTCTGTCTCGTCGTCCTTCTCCGACTGCGCCAAGCATGTGGCCATCCAGCGCTATGTGAATGGGGTCTTGAAACGGAGTTCAAATTTTCAGACGACGAACTAGACGTCGTTGACATGCGAATGCGTACAAGATGCATGTTCAACGTGTTACCGCCCCCAATTCAAAAGCGATTGTCATTTGAGCTTGGACCCGGATCCTCCGTGTCGCAGACGTGTCCAATCTGCATGGACGTGATTGAATCGGAGGGAATTGTGACGAAATGCGGGCACATTTTCTGCGCCGCTGATTTTGACGAGTGGCACAAATCCAACGACTCGTGTCCAGCTTGTCGCGGTACGCTTGGCAGTGATGGGGACACTATGGCGCTGGAAGAGGTACGAAAAGAGATTCATGCATTGCATAGGGCGCAATTGCGTGATAAGAACGCAGCGAATGCGGCAGTGCAAGAGCAGAAGAACACTGTGAAGAAATCGAAGATTGAATTCAACTTTGGAAAGCGCAAGCCGGAAAATGACAGCGCTGAGGTGCGAAGTGGTCCATCGAAACGGGCGCGTCGATCGGGAAAAACAGAGAATAAGGCTGATGTCAAAGGTGAAGATGTAGGGAAAGCAGAAGATGATCTCGTGGAAGAGGCGAAGAAAACCAAGACTTCGACCAAGATTACAGCGTTCATAAAAGAGTATCAGAAGATACTGGAAACGACACAGGACAAGGTGTTATGTTTTTCACAATGGACACGCATGCTGGATCTTGTGGAGGTGTCGCTGAAGGAGGAGGGATATGAATACGTTCGTCTGGACGGCAATATGAGCTTGAATGAGAGAAGTACAGTGCTTCGCACGTTCAAGACGCGGTCGAAATGTAGACTATTCTTGATTTCGCTGAAAGCGGGCTGTACAGGGCTGAATTTAACTGTTGCGAACCGCGTATTTCTGCTTGATTCTTGGTGGAATCCGGCGGTGGAAGATCAGGCCATTGACCGTGTGCACCGAATCGGGCAGAAAAAGGACGTGGAAGTGACGCGAATGAAGATTGAAAACAGCATTGAGGATCGAATTCTCGCGTTACAGGAAAAGAAACGGGCGATCATCGACGGTGCATTAGGTGTGGAAGGTCTGAAAACATTCGGTCGACAGCGGTTGACCATGCGAGACGTGATGAGCTTGTTTACTGCAGTCGCTGAAAACGTCGCAGCAAGAGCTGAAAGCGCGCAGGATGGAACGACGGTGGAGATGGCAAATGAATTGCTTGATAGGACGAGAGGATTCAGACAATTTATGCACCGCTGAAGAGTGGAGCACTCGATTCACTTGGACGTTGTGTTATTATGCGGATTTTTGTACAGAGTATTGTGGTAGACGTCGTGAAACGCAGATTTATTTTCAGTTACGTATTCGTATGCATTGTCTGTGCATGGTTGAAAACTAAGTTGGTAGCAATGTTCCCCTTTGATGTTGCTGGTTGCTCTCGATTGGTTTAGTCTTCCTTGCCTGGTTTAGTACGCGACTGCGTTACAAGTTAAAATTTCAACCTACATATGTCATGACCAGCGTTCAAAATAAATGTAACATGGTTAGTTCCCGATGTGCACGTGTTGAGACCATGTCTGATGGATAACATACCAAGCAAAATTTTGTTCACTGGGATATGAATCAATCGGACGAAGAATCCAATGAAGCCCATGACGGCAAAACCAATCGCGGTAGCTGTTGAGATCTTCATAAACTCTGCATTATTCACAAGACGCACACCGATGTGTCATTGTTAGTAACGCTCAACTTGAGCGATAGCTTCAGCAAAAGCGCAATTGTAACGTACCCTTCTTATCAGGTTTGTTGCAACGACGAACAAGTCGCACGGAATCGACCATGAAACCATGGAGAGGTTGGCTGACGGTTTTTGCGGCGTCCATGTTTGTTCTGTGAATGAAAGATCTATAGACGAGGTATGTGTTGACAGATGGATTGATGTCGTGTTGCTGTGGTTGAACGAGTCTGGAAAAAGGAGTTGGTTTAGAAGGAACTGGGCTTCATGAAGATGTAATTTCAGCTTCGATTTGTTCCCTGGTTATGTTTTCTGGATATTTTTGAGAGGGCCCCCTAGTGACGTGATTTGCAGCCTTCGCTAAGTTGATTGATGATGCCAGCCATGCTGTACGGCAACACCTACAAAATTGTGTTTCTGAAAAAGGTATTTTCCAAACACTTATAACTTTTCACCTTTAATTTCACGTGTGAGGCTACCCAATAGATGCGTGACACGTGACTTCATCATTCCACCCACTTCATAAGAATCCCATCCACGGAAGTCCATTCTACTCCTCCAGCTGATTCTGAGATTTGCTGCAACCAATTCCTCATCGACAACCATCTATCATTCGACTCGCAAGGATAGTCAGACACTAAATTAACATCGTTATGCTTGAGGCAAGACTCTTTCATGCCCGACATTGCAACCAGTTTCTCCAACCTCCAGAATGTGAACAGCGCAACAATGGTTGAATCCTTCGAACGCCAATCATCCTACTCAGACTGTGAAGCACTCATCGAAGACTTTCAGTCTCTACTCTCTGATGTGAACCTATCCGACACATGCATAGTCGTTTTCAACCAACAGCGCCTCGCTCTGCATTCACAGATACTCCGAGCTCGCTCTGCCTACTTCAACGCGCTACTAAGCCCGCAATGGGCCCCAATCGCACCAAATGTGCTTCGCAAACCCAATGTGGAGCCGGAGGTATTCCAAGACCTGATTGAATTTCTCATGACAGGCACGATATCGCTAAGCGTCAGCACTGAAACGATACGCCACAACATCATGCTTGTGTGTCTCGCACATGAAGTGGGCTGCGAGGAGCTGGAAGAGCTCATTGTGCAGCACATGAAGAGCCACATGACGCTGGAGAATATGAGACAGTACATGTCGGCTGTGTACGCCCTCCCAGAGGTGAGCGAAGAGCACGGACTACAAACGCCGCGCGCGTTGCCGCCGCCGAGCGTTGATAAATTGTTCATGGACTGTTTGGCGCAAAACATCGCACAGCTGAATGCGTCGTTGGCGGGCGGACAATGGAAGGTAATGCGTACGATATGGGCAATGCTGGCCAATGCGCATGCGACGGGATGTCTGCAGCAGTTGGATGTGACGAATGCGGTGCGCACGATTATGGAGTTTTCAGAGATTTCAAAAGGAAGAGCACTTGGAATTGGGTATTTTCTGCACGGAGAGAGCGTCGATGAGCGTGAGGCATTGTTGTCGTTTCTACTAGCGGCACCGGCACTGATGTTCAAGCAGTTTGTAGAGCCGAGAGGCTTTTTCACGGACAAGCAGTTGGTGGAGAAGTATCGGAGAGATGCTATACAGAATTCGCATGGAGGTGTTCGGAAAATGCGTCCGAAATATCGGATTGTCTGCGAGTCTGAACATCCGTACAAGAGCGGGGCGCGGCTGGATCTTACGGCACGAAATATTGTAGTACCATGTGAGGAGGGGAGTTTGCTGCGGGATACGCTAATCTTGTTTGATGAGAGATCGTGTTTGGGCAATGGAGCTGAATTGCATTTTTACACGAAAGACCCGTCGAGTGGCGTGGGTCCGTATGCGCTTTGTGTGGGAGGGGATTTGCATCCGATAGTTCTACCGGGGAGTGAGTTTTGGTATGCGTTTCGTAGTGGAAAGGAGGAGGAGTATGAGAGGTTTGGGGGAAAGGTGAAGAATGAGTGGGGATGGCGATTTTTTGCAGAGCCGATTGCACCGGAAATCGATTGTTTGGACTAATGGCAAGCTGGAGACCGCAGGGCTGTACTTGGGTTCAAAGTTGACATTTGGAGTGTCATGGTGTTGGTGTTGTCGTTATGATCTAGGAAGTTTTGTGTTTGTAGAAACGCTGGCGAGGAAGGGGTGGCGTTGTGAAAATGTAAGTGCAATGTTTGCGATTTGATTTGATGGGTGTACCGAGCTTGTTGCAGGACATATGGAAGTCAGGGATTTATCTGCGTGCATCGACAACGACAAAGATAACAACCGTCTCGTGTCTTCCCGTGTTGTCTCCTATGCTTCCCCAAAGAGCTTTATTTCCTTTGCTCTATCAACCAACTTTTCTCCCACCTGCCAACCCAGTGCAGCATGTGTCATATTTGTATGTCGTTAGATCAAGTTTGTGAGTCACAATTCTGCGGCTGACACTTGAGAGATATGGATTTGAAACCAATACTATTCTTTATGCCGTTCTCACTTCCCCAACGCAATTTGATTCACAATTATATCCCGACGTCTTGGGAATCGACAGTACCCTGATGAACGCAGCACGATTGAACACTGTTTTGATGTGGCCCAGATTTCCGCGACTTCTCACAATCGATTCATAGGGCAACGGAGGGATTCTGCCTAAGGCGTTACGTTTAAAATTCTGCGACTATTCTTTCATCATTTGTATGAGAGTTCCATTCACATGGCAGTGTTACGAAACTCGATACAAACGGCCGCAGCGAATGCTGGTTAAGTGATATCGGTCAATTGTATAACACCTAGCTCCAAATATCATTTCAGACAAGCGCTGAAAACCTAACTTGTGTCTCACGCAATACATTCATCATCTTTACATCTCGTCAACGCAACAGTGCTTCCAATTTCGACTGCTCAACACATGCGAAGCCAGCGGAAGCGAGAGGTTGGGTTTGTGATTTTTTCTCATCATCGCAACCCCGACCAATTCTAGATTATATGAACTGTTGTACATTGTTGTCATAGTGGCCCCTCCAGGGCATCGATCCCCTTTATTCTACATGCCGTATTGAAACAATGGGGGCACATCCCATTTTGGTGACAAACCAAATATCCAAATGTGCTTTACTCGACAAAATCTATAAATACGTATCACAATACTACAAACTGGCACCTCATCGATGCTACGCACAGCTCATGTAATGGGCAGCTATGCATACGATTCATTCAACGTAGCAAAACTCAGCAGAGGCTGTAGCATCGCGCAATATACGTGCTCGAACATCAGCATCAAGTTCTTCAGGATACCATATGCCAGATGGAAGAGATTTTGCATCATCACGCAGCAATTCCAAAGCAAAAGCGGCAGTAGCCTGTCCAACGCATTGATCCAACCTGTCATGTTGATACAAAAATGTTGCAGTTTGGTCGCCCTTTTTTGCGACAACTTTCATACCGGTCCGAGCACCACTCAGCAAGTCTACAGCTTTCACAATAGGCATACTGAACTTGGAAAACGCAAGCATGGCATTGGCATCGGCCATCAATTCACGCGGACCCCATTTGGCCATAAACTGCAACAACCAGTTCCATACAGGTGGTGCGGTGCTGAACTTTGCATAAATTTGCACCTTTTTCGCATCGAACAAACAGTCGTGCAATGAAACCACTTCCGGTAGATTGAGAAGATACGTCGTCCGTTCCCCAATCGCGCCTTTAAAATCCACACGTTCCGGCTCGCCAGCCGGTGGTTTCCACACTTGCTCGCCAGACGCATCATAACACAAAGCGCGCTCACTAAGGATGAGAAAAGTGCTCGCCAGCACAGTTGCACCAATACCGCCGCTACCCGCCGTATGATAGAACAATTTGAGCGAATCAGCATCACCAACAATGCGGGCGACATGCGCCGCCATAAGATTACTCACACCCGGATAAATACCAGTCGATATAAAGGCAGTATAAGCATCTTGCATCGCATTACAATGGAGCAATTTACACGCGTGTGCATGCGCGGGGTCATCACAGACGTCCATGTAGGGCACGCGTGCGCGCATGCATGCGCGGAGAATACGCGTGGGGGAGGGACGACGCTGGAAGGGACCTGCGGTATGGACGACGAGATCATGTTGCGCGACGGCTTGAAGCAGTGCATGATCCTCGACGCGGCGCAAGTCCAGACGGAGGAACTGGACGGATGTTTGCTGGACGTGTCTACCGGGGACGCGACGGAGACGGTCGAGCACATGGGCGGCGCGATTGGCATTGCGTGCGGCTAACGTCACGGCTAATGGACGGGTGGTGCGTGCGATTAAGGCAGCGGCCGTTTCGACGCCCACGCGCCCGCTGCCGCCCAGAAGAAGGACGCGTCGTGGGGACGCGACGCACATGCGCGGGTCAACATGGCGATTTGTTGGGTGCGTTTGGGCGCGGCGGCGGTGGACGGGATTGGGGGAGAGGAAGGCTTGCATGCTGTTCGGATGCACGCGAGATTGGGGCGCCGTTTCTGATGGGGAATTGTACTGTACACTGCTGGGCGTACAGGGATACACTGTACGCGATTTGATGGCATACGCGTAGATCGAATGTCTGGGTGCGGGAATTGGTCGCTTACAGATAATTTAGATGTTGTTGGCGCTAATTGCGGTACGTGGAATAATGCCAACGAATGTCGATTTTTGTTGTGACTGTCAGTTGAGCAAGATGAGATTGCCATCTGCGTGCAAATTGATTTGATGATCGAATTCAGGGTGTCACATATGTTTGGACGATTTTGCGTGTGTGCTGATGAGCGAGTCACCGGACGTTACTGGGAAGAGCAGCGCCGAAGAGTGTTGATTGCTCGGCGGAGAATCGCGATTCGTAAGGTGAAGATAACGATCCGAAAACATGACTGATTGTAAGAGTCAGTTGCTACTCGCATATAGTAATAGAAACAACGCTACGTAAAGGCCTGCGCGTGGGCGAGGCGGGCAAGTCAGTTTGTTGGGCGGCTTGGAAGCATCTAATGGGAGCGGCAGGGCGGAGAGGCACGAGAAGAAGATGGACAACGGCGAGGTTGGCATCAATCGTACCACTTGCGTCGATACAAGTTATGGGAGTCAACGGAAACGCGGGAAAAACCCCATATTTTGAGGTGCGAATGCGGGCCGTGAACAAACTATAAATACAGTATTACTGAATTGTCGAGTGTGTAATATAATGACGCGCTAGTGTATAGGTCGCAAAGTGTATGTGCTCCCTGTAATCAAGTACGGATTTGGGAAGAAAATTTGGCGGGCATTTTGTGAGGTAGAAATTCAGAAAAATTCAGCGGGCGGAAACTGGACAATGCGTAACGAGGTGCTACGCAGAATTGAGCACCATTTATCTACTGGACCAGTAAAAGCGTGGCACGGCACAGCACGGCACGACACGGCACAGTACGCAGTAAAAATATAATAAATAAACTGTGAGACAGTTGTGAATGCGTCACTGTACAGCTGTGCCGACTGGCAGCGCAGGCTGGGCCGCGCCGAGTCCAAAGCCAGTCGGCGCACCCGTATCGCAGTCAGTCGATCAATTGGGGACGAATGACTGACGCTGCACTACACTGCCCCCGTCTGACCTGACCTGGCCTGGCCACGCCAAAAAGCACTACAGTCCAGACACCACTACAGAGCACGCCTCATTAGCCCAGCCTATCTGCCTCAAACGCATACTTTCTCATTCATCGATTGACACTGGCCGTTGCTTGGTCTTCCCCAACATTACATTATAGAGTAACTTGTACTCAAGCTCCAGCTCTACGATACACCTCCATCCTGTCCACCCACCGACCAACGACACCTATCATCTCTTTCCACACTCTGTCTATCTGTCTCTCACCCTACCCATCTGCTTGCCTGCCCGTTTGCTGCTTGGTCCTCAACCTGCTCGCCCATCGGTCTGCCTGTCTGTCTGCCTACCTGTCCATCTGGCTATCTATCTATCTACCTATCCATACATCCATCTATCTATCCGTCCATCCATCCATCCATCCCTCTATCTATCCATCCGTCAACGCTTCAGTTCGTTCGTCTCTCCCTCCATCCATCCATCCGTCCATCCACACCGCACCACAACACACCACGCCGCACCACACCATCACAGATCTCCGCTTCCCGTAGCAATCCGCATCCCACCATGCCAACAACGCTCCGCACCAACTGCTGAGCCCAACTGACGCCGCCCCGGATAGAGCCGCCGCCATCCGTCCGTCCTCGATGGCCTCCCTGCCGCTGCTCTCCTCGCGCGACGGCGTCCAAGTCGTAGCCGCATTATTAGGCCATGCACGTCAGCCGCCGCACGAGTCGCGCAACATCCGCGCCCTTGACCGCATCTTCGAGGAAGTAGTGGACAGTCTCCGCATCACGCTGCCCTTGCGCGCCGACATTGAAACAGGCGCAGCAGCCGTCGCCTCCGTCCTGCGTGCACTGCACACAGATCTTCCACCGACATCACCCAGCGCTCCAGTCGCCAGCCCCGCCCTCGCCGACCTCCAGCAGCCGTTGCAGCCGCCCGCAAAGAGATCCGTCCGCCCGCGTACACGCCCCGCCCTAGACGCCCGTCCACCGCGCAGACCGCCGCGCAAGAAGCGATACCACGATGCCGTGCCCTCCACCCATTGCCACATCTGCTGCCGCCCCAACACCGCCGTTGATATCGCCGTTTGCAGTAACATCAAGGAAGGCACATGTAGAAAGGTCGTGTGTAACCGCTGTATTACTGATAACGGTTGGGACTGGGATGCCGCTATCAAGGACGGCTCCGACTGGATTTGTCCACACTGTAAGGATAGTTGTACCGGCGTGCCACGCGCACAATGTTGGGTGTATATGCGAACCAATTCGCGTCGCAAGATGAATGGCATGAAAAACAAGAAGGCGCGTGTGGCTGCAGAGGTGCCCGTCGGTGCTGCAAATGTTGCCACCGCAGAGCCACCTTTGGTCAATGTCAAGCAGCCAACCATCGGAACACCGCGCGGGATTGCTGCAGGTCCTAGTGCTTTGCACACAGCCGCTGCTCCGTTTAGTGTGCACTTGTCCCAGCCACTTGTTCATTCCGCTCCGTTTTCAGACGTAGAGCTTGTAGGCAAGCAGCAGCTTGTGTATCCTGCATCCGGCATTAATGTTGCAACTGGCGGCTTGCAGGTGCGCAGCGCTAATGATGCTGAGCGAGGTATCGCATACTCCACAGCTGTTGCTGTTACAGCGCCGCTGCTGTCGCATCTTGCAGACAATGCAGATGGTGCGGGCAATCGGTAAAGCAAGTAGGTTGCAATCAGATATTCAGGTCAGTGGCACGACACGCTTTGACGCTCTATTCTATGGTATTGGGCTGCATCGCTCGCATCTTCTAATACGTCATTCAGTGACATCATGTTGCGACGAATAGGCAGCCATGCTTTCATTGTCAAAGTGTGAGTGTAGGAATAGCAGTTGTAATAAAATGCGGCGGCCGAAAGTTGAGAGGCAGTCTCGCCGTGAATAGTGGCATTGGTAAGTTGTGTTGCCGACAGTAGTACAAGTAGCATTGTGACGGTGTGCGCGAGATGATATCTCGGCAAGAAGACACGCGCAGCTGTGCACCGATGTTACTGTGACAGAGACTCGAGGCCCGCGGATGCGCTGAGATATAATTTGTCATTTGCTGTGCTGTACCTGCGCGTCCTTGGAGGTGATAATGAGGTTGGTTTCTGAGGGCTGCTACGGAGGGTAACCTAGTTACGCTCGCGTCGGGACAATAATGAATTTCGATTTTCTGTCCATTTGTTCCAACACATCGTACCTTCTCATACCACTTTACAGTATTTCACAGCGCCACTTGAGCTGCTCCACCTTTTGCCGTTGGTTGACCAGCCCGTGCGCTCGCTATCATGTCCAGCGAATATGAAATCGAGCGACACTGCTCCCACGACAAGAAGAAGGGTATTGTGCAATTGTCGCCGACCCATCTCGTCTGGACGCCTGATAGTGCAGCGGTACGCATTGCATTGCGATTTGGACAATTGATCGTATGATCCAATTCCTTGCTAACATTCACAACGTTTCGCATCGCATCGCATCGATCGCAACAGGACGGTGATGAAATCAAGGTAGCCTTCACCAGCATTCGTCAGTTTCAAATTTCGAAAGAAGGTTCCGCCAAGAAGGTATGCTCTCCTAACCTGCGCGCGCATCCACAGCAAACGCACCCGCCGTCCTGACACCAGTTGCCTTCAACTGCACACAGGCTATGATCCGACTGACTTGCAACGACCGCGACGCTAAAATCACACTAGATTTTGGAAAACAATTCACCGATCGAGACGCAATTCGCGACGTGCTCAACCGGTTGCAATCGGCAGGTACAAACGCAGCACCAACAAACAACACGGCACCAAATGCATCTCAACAAACAGTCCCCGCACAAAAGCCCGCGCCACCACCACCACCACCAAAACAAATCTCGCCAGAGGAACAGGCCTGGCGCCAAAAGCTTATCGCGCGCAAGGAGGTGCGTCGTTTGCATTCAAAGCTTGTGCGCGGTGGCGGGGTGCCAGATGACATGTTTTGGACCGGCATGAAGTATCGATACAAGCCGAGTGGGGAGCCTAGAAAAGCGGAACAGGCGGATGATGACATTGAAGAAACACAGCGCGGAGTGCCGAGCGATGCGTTTACATCGGGCGCTAATTGCGCAATGGACTCAACCACATGGGAGGGGACCGTACCCACACCGGCACAACGCCATCTTGTATTCATGGAACATCCGGCTGTGGCGCGAGCACTGGCGGCAAAGGTGCCTGCGGAGATGAGCGAGGAAACGTTTTGGGAACACTTTCTCTCCAGCTCGATGGCGACAAGGAAGAGACGCGGGTATGCGGGGCGGTTGTCAAAGACGGACGCGGTTCGAACAGCGGAGGCGGATGCTGTATTTGCGGCGTTTCAGGCGTACGAGAGGGAGACGAGTGAACGCGAAGAGTTGGCTAGGGCTAAGGGACTCGCAATGGCCATTGATATGGATCGATTTGACGACCATCGGACTGCGCATGTGATGGAAGGTCATGTGGTTGGGGGTGATGCTCCGCGCGAAATGAAGAAACGCAAGTTAGGCGGGCTGCCGGCTTCAGGGTCGTTGGGGCTCATGAGGCAGCTGAATAGACATGGAAGTTTGATTGTGGATGATACAATGGAGAAGAAAGGGCCGTGGTTGCCGGATGACGAGGATAAGGGGAGACCACTTGTGGATTTGCTCGGAGAGCAGAAGAAAGAATTTGCCAAATTAGATGTATCAGTTAGTGTCACGCAAGGCGTCGCGGACGGGAAGCGTTCAGTTGGTGGTGTTATCGGTAATGTCGATGAATTTGTTAACGCAGCGGCTGGTTGGCGACCAAATGTTGAGCGCTTCGGTAGCACAATCACAGGCAGCTCGGTGACGTTGAACAATTTGCTGGCGAGTATGAGACCCTAAGCGCCATACATTGCTGGAGTGGTTTAAATTGGAGAAATTCAGGCAGTGCTGCATAAATATTTGCGCAATACAATCTGCCTTGCTGGCACCCCTTGTTTGTTGCCATTACAAACTTGCCTTTCTCTTCCCGATTCATCATTCTCTCACGTCTTTAAGAACACCACCTCTGGTAAGCATAGTCTACGTCGACCGTCCGTCTCGTTCGTTAGTCTGCTCCACAATGTCGCGTGTGGTTCCAGAATCAACCTCAACCAACCTCGAGAAATCAACCGTCCACTACCCCTGCAAATGGGTCATGAACGAATCCGGCTGCAGCGTGCCGATCTGCATGCAGGGTCGAAACGGGCCGTGCGCACTACTCGCATTGTTCAACATCAGCCTTCAAACATGCATGATACGTCTCCAGCCCGGCACGACCAAGCTCGCCGAGGATGTCATCATGACCATGCTCGCCGACGCCGTCTCCACACCGCAGACGCCCGTCGATGAGCCGACGGCGCTACTGCGCGCGCACGCCGTGTCCGACTTTCTCGACCTGCTACCATGTCTAACCAAGGGCATGGACATCAACGTGCGCTTCTCCCAACCGACCGCGTTTGAATTCACACGCGAATTGTCCGTGTTCGACATCTTCCCAAACGTGCGCCTCCTGCATGGCTGGCTCGTCGATCCGCAGGACAGGCTGCTCGCAGAGGCGCTTGGCACGCTGTCGTACAACCAGGTCATTGACGAATTGGTTCGAACCACCTCCCCGGCGCCGCCGCCCGAAGCTGCCGCGCCGATCGCAGCGCTCGACGACGCGCAGCCGCTCGAGCCGTCCGCGCCGCCGGTCGAGGCTTTCGAGCCCACGGACGAGCCGGAGCCGCCATTGCATCCGGACGAATCGGCGTATACGGCGCGCATTAGGGATATTAGACCGTTTGTGATGGATTTTCTGCAGAATAATCCGACGCAATTAACGGTTTATGGTTTGGCTGAATTGCACCACGTGTTGCGGGAAGGTGAAACTGCTATTCTGTTCCGCAATTCACACTTTCATGTATTGAAGAAATTCAAGGGGGAATTGTTTACACTTGTTACAGACGTGGGGTATCTGAATGAACTCGATGCTGTGTGGGAGAAGCTAGGCGATATTAATGGTGATTCGACATTCTACACTGGCGCTTTCCAGCAACTTTCGGCACGGGGTGTTGCTGCGCAACCTTCAAGGGCAACCAGTAGAAATGACAGGCAAGCGTCAATACGAGGACATGCGAGTGGCCGGCCCGGATGCGCATCGCAACACACACTTGGACAGTATGGCCACCCTGGGAGCCAGGCTATGCAGCATGCAGGTTCGGGGCCGTCGCGGAAAGCATCGGCTTCTAAGCGGAAAAGCAGCAAGACACAGGAGTGTGTTGTACAGTAAGATTAGTAGGTAGGAGTTGATTTGATGTACTTGACATGTTACTATGTTGTTCAAAACTGGTTGTTCTAGCGGGCTGTCTTAACGCGGCTGGAGCGTTATCATGAAGGTAAACCTATGTATTCAGTTTCAAAACGATTCAGAAGCGGGGGCTGGAATTACGTCAGGTGACATAGCAAGCATGGATGGCTATTACGCTGTGCTTCTGAGTTGGAAATGGCTGTTTAGAGTGAACAGCTATGTGGTATTCGATTGGGAGAGAAATTGAAGAAACTTGTCAGGTGCTTACCGCGCGCCTCCGAAGAGAACGAACGGCTCGCATACCTCGGATTGCAGGGTTGGGTGTTGGACTGTGAACTTATGAAGGCTTGTGGGAAATGACGCGAAAATAAATGCGGGCATCTGTCTACCCCTGATGCACAAATCTAGTATGGGTCCTGGTGGGTGGGCCAGGCTGTCCTAGCGTCAAATATGATTTGATACAGGTCGGTGGTCGAGATATGTTGACGAGTATCATATTTCTGCTTTGTGTGGTCCGGAGTGGTCGTTTGCAAAAATTTCTCGCGGCACAATGTCTAGTCGAGTACTGTAGCGGCTTTAATGTGGTACATACAACATAAATCATCGAATAAACACCATAGCCGCTATATCGACCAGATTTTCCAGAGATATACCTATCATCACCTGTGCCCAAATCTCACTCTCATTCCCCATCCCCGACAAACCATCTCATCTCCATGAAACGAGCACGCCGTCGCTCTCGCGTCGCACAGCCCGTCAGTCTTTTCCATGCATTATTCTCCCGCGAAACAGCCACAATTTCCCACACGCACTTCCGTCTCGCCGCCCACACAGCGCTCGTCCCATCCAGCTCCTTCATCAACGTGACCAACGTGCCCAATGTCTCCTTCCGACGTTTCACACCATGCGGCCGCTTCCTCATCTCCATGAGTCGCAATCAACGCGACATTGTCATCTTCCGTCTGGAAGGCGGCGGCCGTCGAACCATGCCACCGACCACAGCGCCCGCCATAGATTTCGATCGTGCCGCCTATCATCCACCCGCGCCCATTGCACTTCAATCCGACATGTCACTGTCAAACCCCTTCACCCGCCCATTTACACGTCCATCCCCCTCCGATTTCCCCCACCAAACGCAGCGTCCTTTCCCGCCACCTGCGCCGCACCACCCGCTCGCCATGCCTGTCTACCAGCCCGTCGCCGCCGCCAACGCGCCCCGCGTCCCGGACTCAGGGCTGCTCACCCAGCTGCCCGTCCCGTTGCCGGTCCGTGCGCGTCGTCGCGACTTTTCAAAGGACTACACCTGTGACTTTGGCCGCTTCTTCTCCCGACAATACGAGCTGCCCGTCGCCACCGGCGCCGAACTCATTATGCGCGAATTCTGTCTGTGCACGCCCTCAGGTCGCTACATGATCGTCGCCTCGTTCCACGCGCAAGCGGAGGGCGCGCAGGTTCCTGAACGGCCGGTGGCGACGGATGACCCGCCGGGCGTTGCCAATGTGCCCTCGCTTGAGCGTGTCACGCTGCACCTCGTTGAAGTGGAAACGGGGCGTGTGGCGGACCGTTTCGTTCTCGCAGATGATTATATCCAGCTTGAGGGCCATGCGGGCGTTCATATGCGCGCTGATGTCATGTGTGTGCTGTCGATTCGGCAGCAGGTGCTTTATGTGCTCAAGGTGCATGAGGCGGCGGGTAGGTTTGTGCTGCAGGCGAGGATTGGTGATGTTTGTAGACTGGACGATGAGTTTGAAGTGGCGAGAGCTAGGGATAGTACTGGTTTTCCGCCGGAGGGTCAAGTGCAACCAGAGCGCGCGCTTGAAAAGGGTCTGGGGAATGGTAAGTTATCGAGGGGGTTTTATACGGGGCTTATGCAAAAGTTGCTGGTGTATGTATATCGACGGTATGAAGCTGAAGGGAATAAGGAACGGTTTTATCGCGTTGTCGGACAGTATAGCATGCTGGTGATGCTCAAGGCGCAGCTGTTAGATGAGGAGCATATTTTGATCAAGCTTGGAACGTATGAACGTTCGGGCAAGCCGTTGGATGCTGGGTTGAACACTTGCTTCTTTGTTGTATATGATATGGTGAACGGACGTATTGTTCGACTGTTTGAAAATAGCTCGAAGGAACTATTGGAATTGTATGAAAGATATAGGGATGTATTCGTGGGGGATAGGGCGGTGCTTGCGAGTCTGCCGGCGTTTCGAGTGGCGCGTGATGAGGACGGGTGGAGACATCCGTATCGATCGCAGGGAGCCTCTGCGGTGCGACGCACACGGTCTGCACTGGCAGCGCTTCCTGTTGCAGCACAGGTTCGTAATGCATCGGTGTATCTGGACCGACGCATATTCTCATACAACATGGACCGAATCGCTGCGCTGGACGGAACGAAGACGTACGTTTCACGGGAGCTAAGCTCGGTGAAGTTCATGAGCGTTTCCAGGGGACGTTTGAGGTTCAAGTTGGCGGCTGGGGTGCCGAGTGGGGAGCGAGCGCGCAGGGATGCAAGCGGAATGGGGTGGTACCCGAATGCGGCAACAGGTCGGGAGCAAGTGACAGAAGCTGTGGACGTCGAGGCTGGGACGAGACGGAAGAAAGCTGTGTTTCTGTTCCACCCGTGTCTACCATTTGTGGTATCCATGGAATTCTGTTTGAGCACACCAACTGTGGTCAATTTTCACGCATATGGACATCGTATCGCGGCCCACGGCTGAGAGGTGCGCAGCGCAGCGCAGCTCAACTCACCACACTTGGTAGGTGCATGTTAAGCATTGAGATATTTAAACCGATTTTGTGGCGAGATGTTGCTTAGGACAAACTGTCCTCTAATTAAAATGGATCAAACATCTGTGATTGGTGAAGCGTTTCATACGCAACCCGCTCACTGGTCGGACCTGCGTGCTGAACACCAACTACTCGCTGTGCCAGGCGCGCACACAAACCCAAACACAAACCCGAATCTGCAACACTTGACCACAACTGCGCCCTTGGCACCCATTACTTTTGCTTTCCCTCTCCACAACCGTTTCACCTCATCAACCACCACTCCATTTCCCCCCCTTCCACATCCTTCACCCACTTCCACCCTTACATCCACGCGTCTTCCCTCGTATCATACTCCCCTTCTCTTTCGCAAGTCACGCACCATCAGCACTCACGCGTCTGTTTAACCGAGCATCCTCCACCGCATTTCATATCCCTGCCTCATCAGCACCACTGCCTATTTTCCCATCAACCAACCACCCATGTCAACAAATCTCCTCCGGTCCCTGACCCGCCGGCGTGATAAAGACGCATCTAAGCCCGTCGAAAAGTCCAGTATGTTGTCCACACGTCGCAGGCGTTCCTCGACAGAACCCACTCTCTCCATTGCCTCCTCTTCCTCCACCCACAGTGCCTCCAGTCAGCCCCCATCCCCCTCTGTACAGCCTGCCGCGTCATCCATCTCCGCACGCTCCGTTTCGTTCCCGCCCGCTCCCCCACCCCCGCCGCCGACCCCTCCACGCCGAACTACTGACCTTCCTTATTCGCAAACGACTGAAACGTGGACTACACCAGGCACAGGCGCTCTCTCAACAGATGTTTCAGACAGTTTTAAACGCGCATTTCAGGACATAGCCACCGAGCGTTCCGTCTTGCTCGCTCGTGTGGAGGAATTGAAAGAACTTGCCAAACTACCCGCTGAACTGCAGAAGGAGGCTGATCTGCTCAAGGAGCAACTCGCTGATGCCAAGGCAGAGCTCACCAAAGAGCAAACTCGCGCTGCTGGGGCTACAGATGCCATGTCACAGCTTCAGACACAGATCAGAGACCTAAAGACTAGTGTTTCCGCCCGAACTCGAGAAGTGACCACCCTAAAAGCAGAATTGGAATCTGGTGACCGAAAAAGTGTCGCAGAACTCATGCAGCGTGAAAAAGCAGCAGAGGCTGCCATGCTTCGCAAGGCAAGGGAGATTGCAACCCTCACTTCCCAGCTTGAAAAAGCCAAGGCTGATCTCGCAGACGCCAAGAATGACAATACAGGACATCAGAAGACCATCGACCGCACCGCCCGTCGTATTCAGACTTTGGAAACCTCTCTGCGTACAGCAGAGCAGAATACTATTACCGCGAAGGAATCTCTAGAACGCGCCGAAACTATTGCATCTCAGAGACTTTCTGACCTCCAGGAAATGAAAACCAAGCTTGAAGGTGCCGAGCAACAGGCAGAGCGTCTATCCAGCGAAGTTCGTGCGCTCGAGAAAGGTCTTGAAGCTGCAAAGGGTCAAGGGTCAGATGCTGCCGCCACTATTTCGGATCTAGAGCGCCAACTGTCTTTGCGAACTGACGAGGTCAAATCCGCCGAACGTTCTGCTGAACGTGCCCAGGCAAAGGCTGAGGAAGCTCGCGCGCAAGCCCTTGTTCTTCAGCGAGATTTAGATTCCGCACGTGCCGATGTAGATGTCGCAATTGCAAAGACCAATCAGCTGAAGCAGCAACTCGAGAGCTCTGATGGCCAGCAGCTTGAATCCGCCAACTTGCGTATCCAGGCCCTGGAGAAGGAGCTGGAGAGAGAGAAAGATAGGTTTGAAAAGGACCGCTCCGACATTGATCGTGCGAAAAGCAATGAACTTTCCGAAACCGAGGTAAAACTCGAAAAGGCTCGTGAGGAGTATGCTTCTGCTAAAATTGCTTGGACTAAAGAGAAGCGCGATACATCTCTCCAGCTTGATCAAGCCCAGGACGCTCTTGTATCCAAGGAACGTGAGGTGAAGAGTCTCTCTGTTCGTATGGAAGCTGCTCTGCAAGATGTTGAGGACTCCAAGTGGCGCCTTGATCGTGCCACTGCTAAAATTGCAGACACAAAGGCTGCTGCCAAAGAGGCGGAAGATGAACTCAAGACTGAAATCCATGAAATGAAAGGCCGCATTGCTGCACTACAAGCAAGTGCGAGGGATGCAGAAAGTCGTGCAAATCAGTCAGAGTTGGCTCAGAAAGAATCACAGAACGAGGTGTTGAGACTTTCTCAAAAATTGGCTGCGTCTAATGAGGATGTCTTGTCTCTCAAGTCGGAACTTCGCGCTGCGGAGAAGGAATCTGAGACCCGACAGCGTGACATTGAAGCTCTCACCAAGGCACAATCTAAGCGAGAAGCTGACATAACAGCATTGTCAACTAGTCTTGAGAAATCAAACGAACAGGTTGAATTAGGCAGTCGTCAAGTGCAGAAATTGCAAGAAGACATCAAGGGCGCTGAACAAGATCTCTCCAGGGCTAATGCAGACTTGAAGAAAGCGGAACAAGAAGTACGTTCTCTGTCAGATGCCATTGTCGCCAATGAACGCAACATCGAACAACTGCAATCTGGGCTTCAGGAGGAGAAGACCGAGAAGGCAATACTTGAGAAAGAAGTGAAGAAAATTGAAGAGCTACAATCTTCTGTCGAGACTCGTGATAGCACTATCAGAGACTTGGAAGCTCGCCTTGTTGATTCTGCTAACGAGTCATCCCGTGTTCAATCACGAAGTTTAGAGTCTTCCAATCAAGTCTCATCTCTTACAGCAGACCTAGAACAAGCGAAGCAGGAACGTGATGAAGGCGTTGCTCGTCTTTCCGAATTGACTGCAATTCTGGATGAGAAAAAGACCAGCATTTCTTCTTTCAAGACTCAAATTGAGGAGATGGAAGCCAAGTTGTCAGTAGCCGAAACGGAGAATTCATCCTTCAAGGAGCGTGAAGCTGAGCTTGTACAGACTACTTCTAGTCTCACCAAGGAGAAGGAGCTTGCGCAGGCCGAAATTGAGCGACTGGTATCCGAGCAGGAGTCCAGTAGTCGGTTACAGGAAGAACTACGAGGCCAAGTGTCAGTATTGGAGTCTGAGAAGAAGGAATCGGAACAAGAGAAATCACGTCTCACTGCTGACCTCGCAAAATCAACTGGTGAAGTGGAAAAATTATCTCGTTCCCTTGAGCAATCTGTAGGCCGTGTAGTGGAAATTGAAGCCGAGATTCGCGATACAGAGGGTGCGCTGCGAAGAGTTGAAAGTGTTGGAAAGCGTCGTGATGCAGAAATTACCGATCATCTGCAGAGGATATCTGAACTTGAGAAGGAGACTGCAGAAAAAGGTGAGTCCTTGGATAAGCTCAAACAAGAACTTGAAACCGCTACCGCTGCGGCCAATGAATCTAGTGCATCAATTTCAACGCTGTCCAAACAACTTGAAGAGCTTGAAACTCAACGAGAGGTTGTAGCAAGAGGTGGAGATGATGCGAGGAATGCCTTGACTGGTATCCAGAATATATTGACCGAGGAACGTGAACAGCGGAAAGCGGCAGAGACACGAGTAGAGTCTTTGGAGAGTGACCTATCTAAATTGCAGTCTCAGCTCACTACCGAATCGGAACTGAAATCTGTTGTAACATCAGAGGTGGAAGAGAAGAAGACTGAAATTGATTCTCTGCAAAAGACGAAAGAAGAACTTTCCGCAAAAGTACAAGCAACAGAAGAAGAGCTCTCCAAAGCCACGAAGGAGCTTGAAGGGCACAAGAGCCAAGTTGCAGATTTGCACGCTAATGTGCAGTCTCATAAGGAAGAAATTGCCGGAGTCGTGGCTGAACGCGACGCACTCCTGGAGAATATTGAGAATTTACAGAAACAAGTTGAAGTAGCAGAGCAGACTGGTGCCAATTTGAGAGCCTCTCTGCAGGCTACAGAGACTGCCCGCGATGAGATTACTGCTGCTCATACCGAACTCACGGAGAAAAGTGTCACAGCAGCTAAGAACCTAGAAACTTTGGAAGAGGAAGTAATGGCTGATATGAAACTTCGCGAAGATGAAATAGCCGCTCTCCAAGCAGATGTTGCGTCTCGCTCTGCGGAATTGGAACGCAACGAAGCAGAAATTGAGACCATGCGGGAGGATATGCAGAACCAGGAAGCAGAAGGGAGAACTCTTCAGGAGACGATAACCCAACTCGAGGAGCGTCTGGAACAACTGGCAGCTGAAGACCAGGCGAAGTACGAGGAGCTTGCAGCTGAGCGTGAAGATATTTCTGCAGAACGTGATGAGCTTGCAAACCTCAATTCGAATCTTGCCAAACAAGCAGAGGAAGCCGATATGAAGAATGAGGTGATGGCCGAGGAACTCGCCGAAACGCGACAGAATCTTGAGGATACCGAAGCACGTGCCCATGAACTAGAAGAAGAGGTTACGAAAATTGCTAACGAACTCTCTGAAATGGAATGGTCTATTAATGAGCAAACGTTACGAGCTGATCAAGCTGAACAAGAAGCAGAGGGCTTGAAGGAACAGGGAAGAAACATATACGCACAGATCGAACAATTTGGAGAGGAAGCAGAAGCGCGCGTACTTGAAGCCGAAAACGAAGTCCAGGCTAAACTGGACGATATATCTGAACTGGAATCTCGAATCGCTCAGATGACGGATGAACTCGCATCTACCAATGACAATGTGGCTTCACTCAACAGTCAGATTGGTGTTTTGCAGAGTGAACAGACGAAAATTGTCGTGGACAAGGAAGCAGCGGAACGCCGTCTGGAATTGGCACGACAAGAGGGACAATTCCAAAGTGATCGTATCGCAACTTTGGAGGCTTTGAATAGAGAATTGTCCAGTTCTGTCGATAATGCGAAGAGTTCATTGCGAGATGCCGAAGACAAACTTATCCGGCATGAAAGCCGAACGAGCGAAGACCGTCAGAGGATTCTGGAACTGCAAAGCCAGATGGACCGACTGCGAAGTTTTGAAGGGAAATACAATGATGCGGAAATGGAATTATCACGATTGCGTGTACAGATTGAAGATGCAACAACAGCCAAGACACGTGCCATCGCCGAGAAAGACTCACTTGTTGAAAAGTTTGCCTCGGAGAAGCGATCTATGTCGGTGATGCATCAACTGGAGCTTGAGGAACTGCGAAGATCATCGGACACTTCGCATGAACGACCTGCACCAAGAGGGTACAAGCGTTCTAGCGCAGCTGCATCTTCAGCATCATCCAGCCGTCGAACCTATTCGAGTCGCAGAAGCGATCCACCTAGGAACAATATTATGATGGGAGCATCGGCAATAGTTGGCGGCGTTTCACTATTTGCGTTGAAACTACTTGCCAAGGCAAATACCGGTAGGGATTAATGCATACGATTGTCGTGAATGCGTCGAGGTTTAGTAGAAGTCGGCTATTGTTGAGCGCGAACTGGTAATCGATTACTGATGGCACGTCGTCAAAGGACGGCACGCAGACTTGGCTGACAAGCAGCCAGTCAACGATTGACCATGTATGTGTAGTATAATTTGTGATGGGTACGGATTGCGGGGAAAGGATTGTAAACTTTACATGTTGGGATACTGCTCAGTCGCATTGAAAACACATTTGCACTGTTTGATAGAATAGTAGATAGAGCATGAGTCGCTACGCCTGATGTTGTTGTTCCATAGGCGTAGTAACATGTCTAGTGAGCTTGCTCATCTGTTTCAAAAGCGCAACATTCTCCTCATCGACATTATCGGCTTTTACAGCCGGTTTACCCAAAAATGGCTTATCTTGGCCAGGAGAAGGCGGCATTGGTAAGGCAACATCGCTGTTTGAACGCTCCATGGTCTTGCGAGGCGTTCTGATGATCTTGGAGTTCTTCGCGGCCTGGGCATCCTGATACTTGAAGCGGGCAAACATCAAAGAGCCGGCAAGGGCGGTTGCGAGTCCAGCGAGATTGAGCGGAGTGACCACGTATTGAAATGCAAATATGCCGAGAATGGTTTGCAGCACGTTCTTCATCTGGCCGGTTATCGCGGTAGTGAGTGGGGAAGTTAGTTGTGTACACATATTTGTGAAGAAATTGATGAGAAAGGCGGAAGCAGCAGACAGAGATAGCACGAAAGCAAAAGCGGGAGTCTGCAAATCAGGCCTGGTCAACACCTCTGTGATGGCCATTCGCAAATCGCCGGACAGCCATGCGAGCAGAAACACGACAGGCAATGAAATGAAGGAAACGTAATAAAAGAGGGAGAGGGCATCCACCGAGAGCAAAGCGGTTGCCTTCTTAATCGAGACGAGATTGGCGGCGGTGATAAAATTGTTGAGGAAAACGAGCACATAACCCAGGGGATCGAAGGCAAGATCACCGAGTCCAGCCAGAAAGGAGCCTATGACCATCACAAACACGGTCCACAAAATGCGGTGAGCGGCGGTCTTGCCGAGCACAAACCACTCGAGAAGCATGACGCTGAGCACGCTGAGGCGTCTGAAGGCGGAAAACATAGGGATATTGACGAGCTTGAGGGCGACGAGCCCTACGGTCACGTTGGCCACGAAGAAGGCAGCGGGGAACAGCAGCACGCGCAACTCGCGCGCAGTACGATGCGGAATGGTGATGAGGCGCGTCGCGCGCAGAATGGTCAACGCGGTCACGGTCACGGTCAATTGACATAGCATGAGCGTAAGGGTGTAGCCGAAACTAAACGCGGAAAGACATGCCTTGTTCACGAACACACCGCCCAGTGAACTGAGCCCGTACGCGAGCACCACGCCCAGCACGAGCGCATCGCTCGGCGGGGACGCGGCGCGCGTCGTCGGACTACGCGGCACGGGCGTCCCCGGCGATTTGGGCGCGCGACGAGATATGTTGATTGGGGTCGCGCCGACTCGACGCGCGTTTACCGAGACGCGTTGGGATGCGCTGATGGCGCGCCTTTTGTAGTGGCGCTGTCAGGTGCGTGCTGACATTGTACGGCGCGTTTAGATGGATGCGGTTTGGTGTGTTTCCAGCTTTCGATGGTTTTTTTAAATATATAATGCGTGCTACGTTAGCATGGTGCAGATAGTTCGCTGCCGTGTAAAAGTTTCAGCGATGTGTCGCTGCCAGTGCTGACGATGAGTTGAGTGGCGCGTTGCGTCGTTTTGCTGCGTCGAAACTGTTTTGGTAAAGTTTATTTCTGGGTTTGTCCGTCTGGAGTGCGTATTTTGGGAGCGATGATGCGTGGAGTTTGCGTCGGTATCGTGCTAGGCTGCCCCTGGCGATCTCTGCGGTGCAGTAAGCAGTGACCGAGTGGATTACTGTCGAGTGATCAGCTGAGGTACTGGTCATTAGGAAGAATTGGGGAAGATTGGCAATCTACAAGGTACCCTTGCGTAACTGTGATCGACACGATAGATCTCAAGTAAGTGTTGCTCCCACTATTCCTTCCTTTATGTCCCGCTGTGCAACGCGCATATTGCATTTGAGCGACAGCTGCAATTCACCAAAGTTATACGCGCGCCGAAATACACTACTTACGTGCCTATTTACATTTATATTCTGTACGTCGTAACCTTGTGACACCGTAACAGGGCCCATCGTCTTCGACAGATCCCAAAATCTGCCCAAACTCCCAAAAACCATCTAAATTAAAATTGAAACCAGATATCTAACCCTCACCATCATCCCCGTCCGCAAGCAACTCCCACCCGCGATAAATCCCCAGATCGATCCCAACCGCAACCCATCCATCAAAACCACGCGCCCAAGCCGCCATGCAGCGATGCTTCGCCTGTCAGAAAGCAGACACCTTCATCGATCGCATATCCTTCATCGACACCGCACGCGACACAGCCCTCGATAACAACCCACACCCATCCCAACTGCGTCTCCAGTCCGCCTTACTCCGCGACGCCTTCCCGCCAGATGCGCAGCCCGACGCCGAGAACGGACTCGTCGTCGCGCTACACAAGACGCCTCACGCCGACCAGCCGTTCCAACTCGCCGATACCGCGATGACGCGCTACCGAAACCCGCCCCCCAATTGCCTCGCCGTCGGCATCTCAAACGGCGTGCGCGGCGCCGTTGTCGGCTCCGTGTTCGGCCTCGCGATGGGTACGTACCAACCGTCGTTTCCGCTCCCCGCTGCTTCTTTCCTGTGCTGACTTGCGCTTCATTTCTGTACCAGGCCTCTCCACCGCCGTGCAGAGCGGCTATCGTGGCGGCGCCGCAGCGACTTATGCCGGTCAGGGCGCCCTGCGAAATGCAGCTGCTTTCGGCGCATGGACTTCTTTGTACGCCTTTTCACGCTGCGGTTTGATACGTATGCGCAAGCGTAATGATATTTTAAACTCGGCCCTTGCCGGCGCTTTTACTGGTGGTGTTTTGACGCTTATTAGTGTTCGTGGTCATTGGAGATATAGTCAATCGGCTATTCTTACAAATGCTGGTGGCTCTGCTATGATTGCTGTCATGTTTGATGCGTTGAACTACATATGACTTTTGAACATTGATGCCGTTGGGCTAGTAATGTGTGCGTCTGTGGCTTATTGCGTGATGCAGTCATTTTGTTTTAATGTTGCCAATTCGGATGTGCAACGTAACTTTCTTGATCAGTATTAACTTCCTAGCTTCCGATATCGTTTACACCTCGAACGCCCACACCAATATTGTCGTTTCTTACAGCCGATCTATGCATATAATCAGGGTCCTTATTGCTGCTATCCCATTGCAAATCTGGTCCAGGCGTAGATGCCATACATCTGGTGAGATGACGAACAATAGCTGCTGAAAGTATAAAAGCCGACTCTGGTGAACACAAATTCCTATTTAAACATATTGCATGATTCGCAGCAACAATGCCACCGGACACAATCCTTCTCAGATAGTCCAACCATCCTTTCATGAATGAAACACCACCCCCTTCCAAGCCCCAACTTTCAATCTTCATCCTCATCCTCATCCCTGTCCTCATCATCTTCCTCAATCTCCAAAGCAACGATCAGGAACTCAACAAAGCATCTATCCATACCCATGCCGCCCCCACTCCCCCTTCGCTCCCTCGCACCATCCACACCAGCATCTCCATCCTTCATCCGACACATAAGCGACAGCATCCCCTGCCCATTCATCTGCACCTTACAACTCTCCGACATCGCAAGCGCCTTGACACAGCGTTGCAAATGCGCCAATCGATACACCGAGCACTGCGTCCTCAAGCTCTGAAACGACTGAAACGCATCCACAGTTCTATCCCCGGGATCGGGCAATTCCACACTAAACAACGCCTCACCCTCTCCATCCAGCTCGCCATCGCGTGCGGACCCGCCACCATCCATCTCCAGCCCCAGGGCGCGCGCGGGCGATTGCAGCCGGAAGCGCGGCTTCATAGGCGCCAGACGCAAATCGGCTGTCGTCGCGCCGCCATAGTCCAGCTCTGCAATTGCGTCGCGCAGCGTCTCGCTACTCACAATGGCGATGTTGTCAATCGCATGCGCGTGAAACTGAAAGTCGGTCTCCTCCACGCCGTCGCAGGTCATCGTCGTCAGCTCGCAGATCGTGTCCGCGTCCTGCTCCTGCAGCCGCACGACGAGCGGATAGCCGTCGCCCGCGTATGAAAGCTTCACCGACGCACCGAGACGCTCGTTGGTCGCGCCCCCGAATACGTTGAGACAGTCCAGTAGTAGCGAGAGGTTGAGTCGGAGACGCGTCGATTGATCGTGCGCGAGAAAGTCGGAAAAGGTTCGGCTCGGTAGGATTACGCTCGCGTTTAAACTGCCCGCTTCTTCTACGGCGAAGCGCAGACCGCCCTGCGAATGCAGCGAGAGAATCACATCTTGCGCTTTGTGCGAGGGACTGTAGATGCAGGACAGAGCATTGATTAGTGGCTTGACGCTTTCGAGACGCCCGTAGAGAACGTCGACTTCTGCTGCGGGGGATTGCCGCGAATCTAAGGACATGATGATCCAGATATGAGGTTTGATGCGTTGGCATATGATTTAAATCTGGACGGAAAAATTTTGATTCTTTCAGTTCGTTTGTTGGACTCGGTTACTTTACGTTGTTGCTGATCATCGGTCCTCCGAGGACAATTCTGCACGTGGATCAACGTCCTGCTCGACCTGTGCCGTTCTCAACACACCCGCCCGCGGAAGCAAACAACATCAGACAATGTCGTCAACAAATACCTTGAGACCATCTAACTTTTATTCTCTGCTCGGCTCAAGCAAGGGCATCTCAAGGTGATACGGACAATCTGTCTTGAACAAAAGACAGCCCATGATGCCAGTGGAGGGCAATAGATCTGTGATTGGAAAACAACAGTCTGTAAAGAGCAAGAGAAACTGTGAAATAGCTCGATAAATCGCACCGCCTCGAAATGAACGGAGCGTACTAATGTGAAAAGTAAAAGTACATAGGGTACATGCTCAAATGCAAAAGTCAGGGCAGACCGAGCGCAATCTGCGACGACAATGAACCAACCGATCCCTCCGCATCCATACTGGTACTAAGATCGCGTGCTTGCGTAACCTTGGACTTCAGCCATTGTTCTCTATATCGGTCAGGATCTCCACTGGGCGTCATCAGACAAATCTTCACTTCTTTGCCCAAATAGCCTCGGAGCATCTTGAAAACAAAGGGAGCCAATTCCATCGCTGTCGTGGAAACTGTCGCAAACGCACTTGGTGGATCTTCGCATTGTGTCTGTCGATCACCAAGGAACCATGCGCGACTCATTGCCACAACATCCAAGCTGAATGAGTCGTCCTTCTCCTTCTTAATGCGCTCCTTGACGGCAAGCAGGATGTTTGTCACTTCCTGAGGAATCTCCCATCTCTTCTTGAGCACTGCAAGCTCCTCCTGCACGCTCGGCACTTTGTCCTGCCCCAAGTGCGAAAGTATGGAACACAAGCCGATGACGATTTCACCCTTGTATATCCTGGGATCCATCCCGTTCCAGTCGTTTCTCATGACTTCCAATTCAAGCGGTTGGCCGAGAATCTTCTCGGCAAGATAGCCAGCCCTGTATGAGGAGCGAATCAATTCGATGAGACTGAGCCCCACAATGTCACCCTGAAAGCCATGCTCTTCCGACATGGCCTCGTGCAGCCCCATGATACCCTCCTTGACGATATCGTACACCTGGGACGGTTCGGGTGTTTCGCCGGTCTCCGAATATTTGGGCATGACGGATGTGACAGCATCGGCACAAATCTGCGACATCTCGCGCCAGACGCGCAGATTGGACACATCCCTGCGCCAGTTCAAAACGGGCAATGACAGAATCCACTGCAAGCCGTCATCTTCCGGATCGGGCATTTCGCACAACACGAGCGAAATAACAATCTCATACATGAGTTGTTTACCATTCTGCGCCACGCCACGCATCCATCTCGGGGGCATTTCCGACAAAACTTCGCTCATTTCCTCCTGCCCCATCTGGCTGGCGGTCCAAAAGAAGCCCACGCCGACGGTGGTCAAATTGCCGCCATTGAGGAGCACCTCTGCGGGATTACGATCGGCATGGAGCGGGGGTCTACCGGGGCTTCCGTACGTAATGAGATCTCTGAGCGCCTCGCCGAGACTGGCCTTGTACAAATGGCCTTGCACGAGAGGACTGGTGGAGGTGAGCAATTTCCACGGCTCGCTGCGGGGCCTACGGAGCACAAGGCGCATCCAGAGGGCGACGCGGGAGGCGCATTCGTCGGCGTCCTCCTGCTTGACATTGATGGCGCGGCTGAAAAAGGGGAGCCATTTGATGCGGGCGGCGGCTTCGCCGGGGTAGTCGTCGTCGAAAAGCGACGAGGATATAAAGTCGTGTCTGGTCTCGAATTTCCAAGTCGCCTTGGCGATTTCGTTGCCGGTCGGCGCGTTGGTCGGCTTGCGGAATAGATGATACTGCAATCCGACCGGTTTGAGCCCGGTGATGCGGCATAACGAACGGTCGATGCGCTGCAGAACGTACACGAGGTCGCGATGGGCCACGATGATGCGCGCTAAACGGGTCAGCTTCCAGGCGCCGTAGGAGCCCAGAATTAACGCGAGGGCGGATGCACCCACTTCTTTGTGATCGCCCGCGATGGCCTGCACCACGATGTAGGCGACGAGGCCCATGCCGGACAGGAGGTAGAGGATGAAGTAGGCGATGAGGAATTTTACCAGACGCCATACGGGACGCCAACGAGTGTCGAGCACGTCGTGGTAGACGTAGAGCGCTAGTGGCGTCACGGTTAGTGCGTACACGGAGAAGACGTAGTAGGCATTGTCGGCGAGCGAGACGATTGTGGACTCGTCCATGGATTGTACGAGTTGCTTGACGACGGCGGGGAGAGGCATGGTGGACGAATTGGGAGGGATGCGCTAGAGGGCGGTGTGCGCTGGCGGGTTGGCATCTGAGATATGTTGAGACGCATGTGCGACTGGCCTGTTGTATTGGTGCGGGATGCGTCGTAGAGTCGCAGCGCGGCATGAGATCGGAGGTGACACGTAGGCGCATGGCGACTGTACTGCGGCATTGAGATGTTACCGTTACGTATGGTACAGATGCATGAGTGAGTCACGATTCGTGACGCTCTTGTTTGTGTCTTGTTGCGGCATTCTTCCACGTCCGTTATTTTCGCATCTCGCACAGAGAACCTTCCATGATCCCATCGTCTCGTGCATCCCGTCTTCCACAGCTGTGCTTACAATTCAGTTACTGTCATCTGCTGGCTAACTAATTTGGCTCATTCTCAACCAACTTGCACACAGCGAGAGTATTGCAAGCTGCGCCACTTCCACTTTGTCAAAACTTATCACAGAGGTGAGACAAGTCCTCTCTTCTTTTGCAAACAGAGCAAAGCTTGTTTTCGCAAAATAGAAACATAGCCTGAGATACCAACTGGGCGTTGTATGCAGTTTGTTCTCTTCACTCGTCCCCCCTATCCCTGTGTCTCTTGTCCATCCAAGTGGAAGTTGAGCTCGGCGATCCAACCCAGACACAGGACACCGAGTGGAACGACGGCATATCTAGTGTCGCTCATCCTGTAAGCTAAACAGAGCAGAGCAGACAGTCTTTCCACCAGCGCCGGTATGCATCCGCGCAGAAACAACCAATATCTAGCTAGTGGCGGCAATGACTTGCTCGTAGGAAACTAAATCGCACGTGAACGGCACATGTCTCAGTAGTTTGGTACCAAGGGTACTCCCCGACTCTTCGCATGAATTTCATCAAAATATTTCATTTTCGAAAATAAATTATTTCCGATCATATGTATTCGCTCCAGACGCATCCGAGCCAATTCGAACCCCCCCTGCCCGTCACCGAAGACGATCGTCCGCATTGCAGCAAATCACCATGGATGACGACGAGCCCGTTGACAACAAACCGCAGATCGAAGAAGACTGCCGTCCGAAATGCGCAAAGGTAAGCATGTCAAATCGACCCGACCCGACCGAATCGTCACTCAAGCGCCGTCTTTCTGACACTCGTCTCGACGACGACACTGTATCAGTATTGGGGCGCATATGAGGCATGCATCAAGCGTGTGGAGAAGGACACAACCGGTGAGGCGCATTGTTCTGGACAGTATCTCGACTTTTGGAAGTGTATCGACCATTGTGTAAGTACTTGTAGCGACACTTTGTGCCCTTCATTACGCGATCGACCATTCGCGTTTGCTGACGCACCGCTCGTTTCGTCGTCGTGTCGCCTTATGTTATTACAGGCCATTCCTAAAATCTTTGCAGGTTTAAAGTGAGTGCACTCGTGCTAGCGACACTTCATTGCAGACACTGCGTATCACACCTGTAGACTGCAGAGGTAAACGTACATGACCAATTGACAGATAGCCCCTCAACCTGTCCGCGTTGTAGGTTTATTAACAATCACATCTCCACAGGACACGGTTAGAACAATGTAGACTACACATTTCTACACCTCTTTCCGTCCTCAAGCTACATTCAACAGCGCTACATCTCCATTTCCGCTTCGACTGAAACCAACCGTGGCTTGGCGTAATCGACAAATTCATCCAACAAAACGGGCCAGGCGCCGTTCTCCTCGTCAAAGTTGGACATGCTTCCGTCGATGACCAGCGCAAAGTCGAGCAATAGAGAGTATGTGTCCCTCGAAATTGCATGCTTCCTGTCCTTCAGAAACTCCAACCACAGTGCCAAATGCTTGAAGCGATCCTCCAGGATGAGCGGGAACAACTGCCGCGCGATTTCAATCGGAAGACTCCGCTGCTCTGGAGGCTTGTTGTAATCAAACGCAAACATGTAAAAGCTGCGAAAGTCGGATACGTTGTTGAGAGATTCCTTCAACGTCGCTGCGGTACACAGTGAGACACAATAGTCAAGTGATTGATTGGTTAGAAAAACACGCTCGCATGCATCGCACATATGTACAGACCGAGATACTATCCATAGACGTACGCAAACAACGCTGCAGTTTTTCCATCGAGTCTGCCTCTAGCGCTACACAGCCGTTGACAAACTCGGAACGAGAAAACTCGCATGGAACTTTGGCTTTCAATTTCCAAGCGAACACCAACGAGGTGATGGACAGAGGATCAATCTGCAGCTTGTCGAAAAATGCCGTCATACCCTCCGGACCAATCTTTTCCTCTGCAATCAGAACGGGCGCAGTTAGCAAAATGACGCGCACAAGGTGCCGAAATAGGATGCGCGCAGATCAAATGTATCTTACCATCCGGTTCTCTGAACTGGTTGAAAATATCATCAATGGCGGAGAGGTTGACGTGATTTCTCACGTTTCCAGCGGAGCCCTTGGCAGCTGTGCGTCTCATCGGTGCGCGCGCAGAAGTGGCAGCAGACGGAGCGGTTCGAGAAGAAGAGGCAGGTCGGTGCGAAAGCTTGGCAACACGTTGCTTCTTAGTGACGCGCCCTTTGGAGGCCCCGCCCATGCCAGCCGAGGCGGACAAAGCTGAGCTGTCGGTACGTGAGCGACGGCGGGCGACGATGCGTCTTGGATGGGCGCAACGAACCGTGTGCTCAAGTTCTTAGCTAAGGAGTGTGGAGAGCGATAGACAGTGCGCCAGCGTTGAAAAAGGAATGCACACATAAATCGCTATTCGGTGCCAAATCGTTCGATACGGCTCTTCTCAATATGCTTGCGTATGATACTTGCAAAATACGCCACTCCGTTATGGACAACCTGTCCCACTCGATGCTTTAATTCACTCTCTCGTTGCCTTGTCGCGCGCTGCCGTGCAAATGTTGTCGCTCCGATCGCCGCAACATGGATGAGCCTAGCTACAAGCTCACCTACACGCTCACCGGACACAAAAAGGCCATTTCCTCCGTCAAATTCTCCCCCGACGGAAAGTATCTCGCCTCCTCCTCTGCGGACAAGACGATCTGCATCTGGGACGCCGTTACGGGCTCCGCTTTGCACACGCTCACCGGCCACGTGCAGGGCATATCCGACCTCTCCTGGTCGTCCGATTCCAAGTACATTTGCTCCGCGTCGGACGACAAATCGGTTCGTATCTACGATGTAGCTTCGTCCAGATGCATCCGTACCTTGCACGGCCATAGCAACTATGTCTTTTGCGTCAATTTCAACCCGCAGAGCAACTTGATCGTGTCGGGCAGTTTTGACGAAACCGTGCGTATCTTCGATGTGCGCGAAGGACAGACGCTGCACGTACTGCCCGCCCATTCCGATCCCGTGTCTGCAGTGCATTTTTCGCGCGACGGCACATTGATTGTGTCCTCTTCGTATGACGGCTTGGTGCGCGTGTGGGACTCTGCGTCTGGTCAACTGTTGAAGACGCTTGTGGGCGATGAAAACCCGCCCGTTTCGTTTGTCAAGTTTAGTCCGAACGGCAAGTATATTCTGGCTGGGACGTTGGACGACTCGCTGCGCCTGTGGGACTACCAGGCTGGAAAGGTGCTGAAAACGTACAAGGGACATACGAATCATCGGTACTGCATTTTTTCTACGTTTGTGGTTACGCATCCCACGAAACACATTGCAAGCGGGAGTGAAGACGGCCAGGTCTATATCTGGAACTTACAATCGAAGCGCATTATTCAGAAACTGGACGGACATACTGATGTTGTCCTGGCTGTTGCAGCACATCCCACAAACTGCATTCTGGCGTCGGGCGCACTAGAAAAAGACAAGTCTGTCAAAATCTGGCACTCCAAGTCGGAATCGTCCACTGCAATCAACATGACTGATTCGCAGGCATCTGTGTAATGAATCGTTGTTAACGATGGCGTTGTTTACAAAATCGAGGTCAAGCGATGGGTATGGGCGCGTCGTTATGGAGTAACGGTCATGATGCCATCGGCATACTGCGAGAAAGAAATGCCCAACGAGCGAAAATGCTTTTCCAGCGCTGGTCGCAAAACGGCACGCCCATTATGACTGTGTGTTCCCCTGCCGGTGATGATTCGGAATTTGCGACCACACGCGTCCTCCAGTTTCCAATCGACTAGTGTGATAGCTTCGTCCTTAGTAAGTCCATGCAAATCAATGCAATCGTTGCGGTACTGTTCGGAATTGCGAATTCGCTCCAGCAGGTATGCCGATAGCCTCTTGAGCTGGCGGTCCTTTTGTTTGGCCTCTGCAATGTGGGACGGCTTTCTCGTGCTGTTGGCGAGCTGCTGAATGCGCGCGCGTTCACTCCTTGCATCCCACAATTGCTGCCGGAGCGTCTCCATGGAGCTTGATGACAGAACAGCACTGTTGGCCGCGATGGCATTGCGTTCAATCTCTGCGGCCGCCTGTTCCCGCAGTGACTCAGCCATAGCTTCACGTCGCGGTGATTGCGTATACCCAGTTTGCAATGCGGACGAATGGAGGACGTCGAGTGGCTGATGACCAAAGCCACCGCCGAAAGCAGCCGGTTCGTCTACGGGAAACATCATCAATATATCATTCTCAACAAGTTCTACACAATCTTGATATTTTCGAAACAAATCTGCAACAACCGACCGTTGTATCCATTGATACTTATTACAGATCTGGTCAATACGATACGTTCGCCCAATTGACTTACTAGCCCATGCGCCCCGTAAAACTGGCGCAGCCGCCTCTGGCACTGTTTGCGTAGATGTAGGAAACTGTACATCGGACCTCAATCTACCGGCCGCCTGCCGCGCAATCTTGTCCGAGTGGACAGACTGCGGCGAATTATCGGACAAAGTAGCAGATGAAGCGGTCTCTGTATCGTAGAAATCGTTCTGCACACGCTGTATAACCGCGGGGGGCGAGCGCGGCGTCACGGGCGCCACATCAGCGTCGCGCTCATCGTCCCCCTCCGTCACCGCTTGCAGCTCATTGAGCGGCGCGCGCTCATCCTGCTGCTGCGGAATGACCATTTCGCAGAGCACGTAATAGGCCTTACTATAGCTATGACCGCAGGCCTGCATGACGTCGGCCATCACGGTGGTAGATATGTCTGGATATTTGGCAACGAGCTGCGAGCAAGCTACTAGCGCCGATATCTCGTCCATTTGGGTATGTGCGTCCATGGTATCGTGTGCAAGTTATGGCAGCGACGAAGATGGGCCAGCGTGTGGCGACGGGACGATTGTGAAGCTTGTTGTGCTATCGATGCGTGTCGGAAGTCCATGCAGGGCGGTGTGGAAACCGCGGGGAATTGGCGCACCGCGCTGTGTGCAAGCGGCGCGTGAGAAGCGATGGCGCTTTCGGGACGTCGGACGCACGCGCTGCCGAGAAATGAAATGGCTGGCGCGCGAAAGAACGGACGCGGCGTTGTTGGTTTCACCGGTTGTGCGGCGCGACGTGACGTTGCGGTGGAAATTACGACGGATGATGTAGTGGTCGGGCACAGCGCGAGCAGCGTGAGTGGTGTAGATGGACGTGGTTGACAGTTTGAATGGGCGATGAGAACGGGATTAGAGCGCTTGTTGCTGCGCGAGTTGATGGGCTTTGATTGGATATATTTGGGAAATTGGGTGTAAAAGTTGATTTCAAGGCCGTTTACAGCATATCATGACGGACGCGGTGGATTAAATTTAGTTGCTCGTGGCGGTGCATTGATGAGGTGTTGTTTGCACCGTATCGTGTATGGCATGTTCGGACAGACTTGTCATGATCGGATTGGTTTGGTTGTTTGCTGTTGGTCCAAAACTTGTTGGAGCGATGCATTGCTACGTTTATAATCTTCATCGGTGTTACATGCAACAAGTATGGAACGTAACCACTACCTTTCGAGCACAACAACTGCTCTACCACGACCGCTTCGTATCAGATCTGCGTGATGAAAACTGGTTTCACCACCCCTCCTCAGAACCGGGAATGCGCAGCGGCACATCCAAGATGCCCACCAAGCGACAAATGCACCGACGAATCAACATCACTCTCACCACATACCACTCCAATCTCCATCATCTGCCAAAACCGCCACATGCCCACAACACCATACAATCTAAAGTACACAAATCATAAAAATACACCGCCACTACTTGCCCGCCATCGTCTTAAGCTCATCATCCGTCAAGAAGCGATGCGACCTAAACGCATGATTACCATGATACAGCCCACTATCCTGCACGCACGCCACCCCGACATCTGCCAGCCCTGCGTCAGTCTTGGGGAGCAGGATGCGTCGATTACCGAGGACCCAAGTCTCATAAGCGAAGCCAACGCCGCCAAGAACGACGAACAGACGCCAGTAGACGCGCTCCCATAGTTTGAGCGGGCGTGTGGGGACGTCCATTTGCGCGCGTTCCCAGGGCATCATCCAACTGGTCGCCCAGCGCGCGCTCGCCAACGTCTGCTCGTGGCGGCGACGCGCGGCGGCGGCCGCCTCGACGCGCGCTCGGTCCCATAGCGCGCCGCGCTTCTTCGGCGGCTGCGAGAGCGCGCGTAGCCCCGCTGGGCGTCTGCGTGTCTTCAAGCGCGCCAACGTCTGCATGGTGATGCTGGTGTGGCGCGGCGTGGAATCTGCGTGTCGCAGCGGTGAAATGATGCATCTTGTGCAGTGGCAATCTCGAGCGCGGATTGTTTGCCCCGGCGGCTGCGGTTTCGACAGGTGTGCGTGTGGGATTGGATGGTTTTGAGTCGTTTGGTGCCAGCATGGCGAGACGGTGCTGTGTGTATACGTGTTGCCTGATGTTTTGTTCGCTTTGCTTGGTTGGATTGGTGATGCGGACCTTACGGGGCATGGCATGGCATGGCACGGCGCGGGGCGGGGCGGGATGGTTGATGGGGCAAGTTTTGATTTTAAAATATGGGCAACTTTTTGGAAAGATATGTGTCATACATCAGGAACATTCAATTCAAAGAAATGGACGTCGCAACTTTGATGTCGAAGAGTGTTTTCCACCACAGCTGGCAGTGCGACAGACGCCCTTTCACAGGCACATATCGCTGTAATGCGTCGTCCGCGCCCACGTCCGCTGAGCGCACGACACTGCACTCTAGATTTAATTCAATAATTGAAACGACAGCCGTTTGGCTCGGCTCGGCAGTGCAGTGCAGTGCACGGCGTGGTTCACGGCGCGAGAGGCAGTCATTTCGCGCGGCTTGAAGCACAATTATGCAAAAAAAACGCACCATTCATCAGCATCCATACTATATATCATTTGACCAAACCAAAATCGACACCGCTTCCAACCCGCATACACGCTCGCGTCGCCTCTCCGCACATGTTCACAACCCCCGTGCAACTGCCGACCAAGCACATAGTTCGTTCACACTCTCTCTACCATCGTTCGCGAGACAGCGCCTCATCCCACGACTCCCTCCCCAGTCTCAAACCGTCCCACAAAATGGCCGCCCCCTCCTCCGCTCTCGCCAACATCGACGTGCGCATCGTGTCCGCCATGGCGCTCAACTTTTTCTCCTCGACTTCCATTGTTGTTGTCAACAAATACGCAATGGACACACTCGGCTTTCGTTACGCCACAACCCTCACTTGTTTCCACCTCTGGTGTACATTTTTGTTGCTGCTCATCACCGCCAAATTGGGCGTGTTTGAAATTAAGAAACTGCCCCTGCGCGACGTCTGGAAACTCGCCGCCGGCACCATGGGTTTCATTTGTCTCACCAATCTCAGCTTGCAGCACAGCAGCGTTGGATTCTATCAAGTGATGAAGGTCATGACCACCCCAACAGTCGTTGTTATAGAAGCACTGCTCTACCAAAAATATCTAGACAATAGCCTCAAAATTTCCCTCATCCCCGTTTGTCTCGGCGTTATCGCCACCACCGTTACTGATTTTCGCCTCAACGTCGTCGGATCCGCCTATGCGATCGCCGGCGTCATTGTAACCTCATTCTATCAGATCTGGTCCGGCACCCTCCAGCGATCCCTCGATTGCAACGCGCTCCAACTTCAAACCTATGTTTCCCCGCTCGCCGCCCTTTTCATCACCCCATTTGTGCCGATTTTCGACAATTGGTCGATGAACGATCTCTCCTCCATTTGGTTCTTCGACTTCAACCCGTACAACCTCTCCGTCATATCCTCCACCGGCTTTATAGGCTTCCTCGTCAACGTGTCCATTTTCCTCGTCATCGGTCGCACCAGTGCCCTCTCGTACAATATTCTCGGCCATTGTAAGACCATCGTCGTGCTACTATCCGACTATTTATTCTTCAAGCGCCCCGCAACTGTGCGCTCTTCGGCCGGCATCGTGCTCACACTCATTGGCGTGTACTGGTACACCAACCTCAAGCTTGAACGTGCACGTATTGAAAAGGAGGAGCGCGAATCGTCGGCAAAGGTGGCCGAAGAGAAGCGCGATTTGCTTGATGACGAGGCCATCGATGTGTCACCAACCAACAATCGCGAACAATGACTCGGCGCGACACATAGATCACTTTGTTACGTACCGACACCTCTGTACATTAGATCGTATCGATCGTTGCGGATAGAGCAAAGCAAAGAAGGAATAAAAAAAAACAATGATCAAATCAATCCGTCTGCACCAAATGACCGCTCTAAATGTCCAAAATGGATCGTGCCCGAGCGAGAAAATGCAGCCGAAAAATCCGTTTCCGAAAACGACCGGCTACGTTCCAAGTCATGCTTGCCCGTCACGACGCTCGCTGATGAAAGCACATTGCCTGCCAGTACCAATCCGATGCCAAGCATGTGCGCACACGTGATGTCAAACTCCATGATCACAAAATGCGCGAAAAACACCACAACGGCCACTGTGTACACGGCGTTGTGGAAGGCGGACAAGCTCATTCGATTCAACGAAGCTCTGGCCGCCGAGAAGGAGAAAAACGCCAATAACCCAGTTGAAAAGATGAGTAATGTTGCACCTTCGTCAAAAACAAAATCATACAGCGACTCATTGTCAGACTCGAAATGGTGCTCGAACAAGGGCACAAACGGCAGCATGCAAACTGCGGTTGCAGATTTCAAAGCCAACTGGTACTGCAGCTCGGTGGCGCGTATTGCAGCGCTGTGCGACGAGTACACGAGGTGGTAACCAACGCTTGCGGCCAAACTACAAGTCGCCAACAGCGCGTCTGTGCCGGACAGACCGCTCTCGAGCCAGGCGAGGATAAAGAGGCCGAGGAGGGAGCACGGGAGGGCGGCGAGCACACCGGTGGTCGGGGGATGGGGGCGAAGTGGGCGGATGACCTGAACGAGTGTCATGGCGAGCATGCGGACGGACTGGAAGATGAGCAACGAGTTGTGACGGAGGGAGAGAATGGTGAGCAATGAGACGATTGCGGTTGGGAAAGCGAGTTGGAGGAGCGACTTGAGCGGGATCGGACGCAATTTGAAGAGACCGAAGACGGCCCAGAACACGAGCGAGATGGAGGTGCTGATGGTCTGAATCAACGAGAGCGTGACTGGAAACCGGAACAGGAGCACGGACATGACGAGTTTGGTGAGGATGAGGTGGGCGGAGGTGGAGAAAATGTAGGCGACGGCGGTGAGAAGGACGGGCCAGTGGAGCGATTGTAGAGCGGTTTGGATCCCCATGGCGGATGGTAGTGGCGAGGACTAGCTAGAGATGGTGCAAGGTCGTCACAAGGGGGCGGTTGCTTGGGTGGCTAACCTGTTGATAAGCGCAATGAGATGTACTGTAATGACGTTAGCACCACTGGAGGTCGACCAATAGCGTTGAAACACGTAGGACCGAGGCGGCTGAACAAAAGCAAACGAATTGCGTTTTGATTCGACACCAAGTTATGATCTACTGTTTCGTTTCATGAGACATGCAGTTGTCGGCTTTCCACACGTGTCAAAAACTACGAGTCGAAATGGCCCGTATGTCGCGCAACGAGAAAATTTCAAATGCACCACGGCAACCAATCTATTTGGCAAGCCCCGACCCGACCGAATACCGACCGCCGTACCCATGATGCCACATATACTCTATCCGTCGCAACCAATGCCCTCGACGCCCGTCGCCTCCGCCACGGTCGCCGCGCCCCAAGTCGACATGTCTGCCGCGCACGCCGAGGCGATGCCACGGCCGGAGGGCGCGCCATCCGACGCCGCGCGCGATCCGGACGAGACGCGTCGACGCAAGTCGGGCACCAATTGCGCGTCGGTAGACGCCAAGGGTGTGCGTCGACGCGACAAATCCACCAGCCCGTCGCCGCGTGTCGCCGCCTTACTTGACGCCGCCTCGCAGCCTATTGAAAAGTCGTCGCCCCGCTCGGAACGCACGCAGGAGGAGACGTCCAAGTCGACGGCGCGACGCAACGGACGCGCCGATGCTGATGCAAGGAAGGAAGATGCATCGGATAAGCCCGCGAGAAGACGCCCGTCTAGCGCAAACTCGCATGCCAATACAGATAAGCGTGACGAGCGCGTCACAGCCTCGGCGCATGTCGTGTCGCCGCCCGCGCGCGATGCACCACACTTGCAGACGCTCCCCGGAAGCCTCGACCACTACCGCGAGAGCTGTCTCAAGCTCGAGAAGGCGCGCCATGCGCGCGTGTACGAGGCGGAGAAGCGCAAATTGTACTCGGAGCGTGCGATTCAGCATACGTTTGATCATGAGGTGCATTTGGCGTGGGATGATTACGAGTCGAGTAGACGAACTGTGCTGTTTCGATTGTTGCAGGATAATTTGGAAAAGGTGCGACGGGTGGAGGAGTTGAGGTATAAGATTGTGCGTGACGATACCGCTGGGGTGTGGCAGAGGCGGCATGAGATGGCGCTGAGGCAACGCGGTGGTAATGGTGAGGATGATTATGGGCGACGTGTGGATGAGGATGGGGTGCCGATTGAGAATGATAAGCCGCGACGCACGCGCAAAAATGATAACAAGAATTCGCAACAGCCGCGGGTCAAGGTGCAGTTGCATCTGGACGAGAGCGACATTTTGATGGATCTGGCTGAAATGACGGGTGAGAAACGTGTGCGCGAAGCCGAGTCGTTACCGGAGCGTAGATCTAAAAAGCGAAAATGACTTGGCTGTACATTTAGTTTTTTTCCGACACACACCACGCAATTTCAATACAGTATATGTACATCTATCTCGACTATGCGCTACATCGCAACTAACATATTCTACAAATGTGCTTCCAGCTGATCGCGTACTTGAAAGGCTTGTTGTAACAAAAGTCGCGCCAAATGGTCCAGCATTGCATGTAGTCTCCTCGCTTCAGCGTATAGTCCATCCCCCTTCCTTTCCTGTGCGTCGGCGGCTCGTCCAGCCGTGACGATTTGCAATTGCGCCAGTTCATTCACCACCTGTTCCATCCGATTCTGCAGCGCCAGCAAACGCGAGCGACCTTTATCACTGTCCACCACGCCCACATACTCGTGCACCGCATCCTCGTGCTGCACGTCCACAACGTTCTCCTCGTCCTCCTTGCGCTCAAACTCCTGCACAATATGCACAGCGGGCATACGCATACGCTTTGACGCCGACGTCGCACCATCACTCGCCACATCCACCAGCTCATCTGCCGAGTCGAGCTGCAGATCCGACAGGTCATCCACCATCAAATCGCTATGCTCACTCTGCAGCGGCGACGACAGCGACGCAGCGGACGACACGCCATCAATCTCCCCCGCAAGCATATCGGCCTGTTCCTGCAATTCCTCGAGTTCGAGCGCCTCATCGGCCTCCACGGCCCACTCTGCATACACCTCTCCCTCTGCACCCGCCCCCGTCTCCAGCGGGGGCTCGTCCGCGTCCGAGGAGGAGGCGTAGACGCGGGTGACGTCTTCGCGGGAGACGCGGTCGGCCCAGTCGGAATCGTCGCGTAGCACGGGGCCGCCGAAATCGGTGAGATACGTCTCGCTCGCGGAGCGCTCCGAGTCGGAAGCGACCGAGGTGGACGGGGTCGCGCTGGAGGCGGCGCGTTGCGAGGCGTCGGAGGGATCGGACGGCGTCGAGTCGCGCAGCGATATGAGACTTGCAGGCGCGTGCAATGCTAGCTTGTCCGGCGGCTGGGCGGGCAATTTTAACGGCGCTGTCGATGGGCGCGGGTCGTCCATGGAGACGTTGGAGACGGCGGGGTGCAGCGGCTCTGTTTGGCGCAATTGAGGTTGCATTGGTGCGGTGGCACGTGCGAACGAGTGGAAACGGTGACGGGCGAAGATGTTGGCGGTGGACGTGCGTACTGTAGGGCGCGCGTTTGTGCTGGCCAAGTGACTGGTTGATGCGTTTGATCGAGACGCGGGTAATGGCGCGAAGGGTCGACACAAGTTGCGGCGAGTCGGTTTGGCTCGGCTCGGCTCGGCTCGGCTCTCTGATGTGTCAACGAATGACGACGCGGCTACTGACTCAATCTTATGTCGGCTGTTAGCCCATGTGTTGCTGCTGCTGCTACGTTTGCTGGATTGTCACGTTTCGAATTTTTGTTTTCCATGTTTTTCATTGCTGGACTATCAATTGCTTTTCTCTTTTTATTGGACGCTCCATTTCAACTAGGGTTACACTCTGTTTCACACGCGTTGGCATCGACAGCAAGCCGTACGTTATTGTATGCACCCTCGAGGCTTTGTAACATGCCAGTCTTACAGCTGTCCGCCATGCAATCTCGTTTCAAAATAATAAAAGCAATGTCCGCTCCATTCTGCTCTACCGATCTCCACACATCTCCATCCATCCGCCGCCCTTCCTCCCGTCCAGCCACCGCATCCCTCCCTCCACAATGGCCTTCATCACGCCCGCCCTCCCATTCCGTCGCGCCACGACGCGTGCACGCATCACGATGGACATCTCCCCGCTCAACGCCGACGAGGCGCATCCGATGAAGGAGATGTACGAGTTGGCGCCCGGCAAAAAAGCGCCCGTCTGTCGTTGCTGGCAATCCAAAAAATTCCCCATCTGCGACGGATCGCACAACGCCTACAACAAGGAAACAGGCAGCAACATCGGCCCATTGGTCGTCTCGACCCCCAAACCCGAGTAGATCGCAAAGTAGATGAATAAACCCAACCCATCCGTCATGTCCTGTTCACACTTTTCCGACATATGCACTTCAAAAAATGCTTCTGTCGCCCCTGACTCCCGCTCCACACTTCTTGTTCGCACACGACACATTTTTGCCATCCGCGTCGTTTGTCGCTGCGTACAAACCACGTCCGCGCCTCCCATTCGCTCCCCACCGCATTGTCCATTGCACGCAGACCAGCCAATTCGCGCTTCGACCGCCATTCTAGATCCGCCAGCATCTTTTCTGCTTCTTCCTTGAACGACACCTCGCACACCGTTACTGTACATTCCTTGTCACTGCCAGGAGCGCAGCTCAATCTCAACTCGCTTTTCGCCGCCCCAAACGCCACAATGTTGAGATCAGCATGCACAATGTCCATAGTATTCTGTCCTTTTCGCACTGCAAATTGCGCAAAGTGCAATTCGCCCGTTCCAACACATCGTTGTTCACGATGTCCCCATCCCGCATCGCTGCTTCGACGCCGTTTCGGAGCTCTCTCCAGCTCCGCATCTCCTACCCCGCCATCTATCACTTCCTCCGTAACACACTCATCACCATCCGTCCGAGCCACACCAGTATATTCAGCGCACCATTCGACACGCTTCAACCACACAACTTGTTCACCGAGCATGCCATGCATACGGCACTTGACATGTGCCCCCTTGAGTTCAACGCGCATACGCACAACAATCTCTCTTCGAAACAGCGGAAACGGCACCTTCAATTCCGCCAAAAGCACAGCAGCAAACACGTCACATTTGTCCCGAATCGACATGGCGACTCGATCATCATATTGCGTCCGACTCAAATTGACAATCGCCACCGCATTCGCCTTACGCTCAGCCCGAAACGGCAAATGTCTCGCCGGGTCCATCTGACACGACGTTCCCACCACCACGCACAGCGTCGCCCGATCGCACTCCTGCTTTGCGCGCTCGAAATCCGGCTCTGGTAGCGCATCATCCCAATCCAGTGCCTTATCCGTTAAGTACCCCTCACAGTCGCGCTCGTCACATCTCCGCCCGGTGCGTCGAAATCCGACAGAATTGAGCGCGCGTTCGCGCAGATACTCCTTCCCGCACGTGTCGCACCACTCCACAAACAAATTGCCATGCAGTTCGGAAAGCGCGCATCGCGGCAGACCGGAGCGAAGATGCAGTGCATCGACGTTCTGCGAGACGACGTAATGCACCAGACGGGCGTTGTACAGCTCGCGAATCGCCATGTGCATCAACGTCGGTAGCGCGGTTTCAATCGACGCCGCTGGAGCGGCCTTTTCGCCGCGCGCCTCGCGAGTCCAGATGCCGTCCGGCCCGCGAAAGTCGCTGATGCCCGCCGCGGTTGATATGCCGGCGCCCGTGTGGAAGACGACGCGTTGCGCGTCGCGGATGCGGCGCGCCAGAAGACGACATTTGTGCAGAACAGCTGTGGGCGACTCGGGCTCGTTGGCGAGGTCGAGATCGCCGCGGCGGTTGCATGGCTTCAGAGCGTCGGAATACCCCTTCGCTGAGGACATGTTGCGTATAATGGCGCGTCCCGAGATGCAATGCTCATTTCATGTCGTGTCGCGCTTCGTGCGGCTTGCCGCGCGCAGACGGGCTGCGGGTGCGGCTCGTACAAATGGGCTGCAACCGCCAAGAGTGCGGGTCGCACGATTGTGGCGTGTGATGCCCGAATTTGGCGCTTTTTGCCGAAAATTGTGCCGGTTTTGGCGCGTTGAAGTATGCGCAATTGGCACGTCCTCCTGTTGGAATGCCGGTCGCCAACTCGAGTTGTCTTTGCAGCTGCGTACAGCTGATGCCGTTTCGAGCTCCAAACGCCAGATGAATCGCCGTCTGCCGCTTCGAGCACAAAACGCGCGTTCACAAACGCCATGTTCGTGCACGCCCGCCTCCGAATGGATGCTATGCGCCCGATAGGACCTCCGGGCGAAACGCTTCGGCTAACCGCTGCCCGCCACGCGGACTGTGTGGTGGACTGTGCGGCCCTGAGAGGGCTACTTTGCCAACCACTGTCCCTCCTGGTAGTTTTAGATTGTTTTGCCAAAGTGTCCATATCGGGTTCAGCATCGCATCTGACGATGTCCAACTATTATCACCTCTGTACAAAACAGAAAAGGAGGTCCGCCAGTAGCGACGTGGTGTAGCGTTGGATACACTGTAGCCGCCTCTCAGGATATGTTTCTAGTCTGTTGATGCACACTCGGGCTTTAAGCCTTGCCTTACGGGTTGGTGTGGTTTTCTTATTCCTGATAGCTACGTTTTGTTGCCCTAGCCAACAGCACGACCCAGTAATAGCTCTTCGACTTGGAAAGGCTGTGTAGATCTTTCCTTCCCCCTTCCAGGCTGCCCTCTGCAAGCTCTCGGCGCGCGCGAGCGAAAGAAACTCTGGGGCTTTATGCGACAGCATCGCGGCGACTAATGCCCGAGGCCTCCGTGCGCCAGCATCCACCCCTGCCAGTCCAGCGAGCGCATCCGCATGTCGCGGTGGACAAGAACAACGACTGCCTGAAAACACAACGCTGAAGGCATGCCTAATTTTGCATGAGATTTTGAAATTTTTTGGTGGCGGCTGTTTGCTCGGATCTATCCTCAGTCCATCCGGCCATTCTACAGCCGACCGCTTCGACCTTATCCTCGACAGCTGCAGTCAATCGTAGACATAATGCCTCCGAGAATATGGATGCCAAACTTTCCAATTCGTCTCAAGCTGAAGGGAGCCCCGCAAGCCAACCCTCCAGTACAGATGCCACCGGTACGCGCCTACTGACGCCAGTGAATTTGAAAACGGCGCACGCGATCGAATCCGCGTCACTAACCGATATGAAACTTGTCTTGTCATGTGATGCTACAGCCAGGAACCGAGGGCGTGTTTAAGACGAACGAGTTGATCTTCGAGACGCGATATCCGCTCACAAAAATCGAAATGAAAAGATTTCTGAGGACGGTGTACGGCATTGATGCGACGCAGGTGCATTCGCTAAATGTAATGGGACGCCGACGCGGTGAGATGACTACTATGCCAAGGCAGGGGAAAGATTTCAAGCGCTTCTACGTGAAATTGGACGAGACAGTAGAGTTACCAAATGTACCCAAGGCAATAGAGTTGATCACAAAGGAAAAATAACCATCCAACATATCCTACTCGCATGTGTTCATGTTTACTTTGATGCGATCTTGGCAGACTTGTCGTCTCTGACTAATTGCTGCAACGCGCTCGCAACATCTTTGTACCTGTAAATAAAGCCGTTCTGTCGCGTCCTTTTTGGAAGGACCTGCTGTCCTGCTAGAATCAGTTGAGCGGCTTCATTTCCATAAATTGCCTGTATGGCCTGTCGAGGAACCGGAAGCCAATTTGGCCGACCGAGCGCTCGGCCCAGTTCTGAACAAAATTGTGAGAGACGCACTGGCTGCGGAGCAGTTCCATTGTAGACACCTTGCCATTTCTCATCCACAGCAGCATGCAAAATGAGGCGCACGACATCATCGATATGCACCCACGAGAACCATTGTTCGCCACCTCCGGGCACGCCGCCAAGAAACGCCTTGAATACAGTCGACATCTTCTCCAGCGCGCCGCCGCCGTTTCCCAATACCACGCCCAATCGCAACACGACTGTGCGGGAATTTTGTGTATTGATCAGCGCGGCTTTCTCCCACGCCACCGCCAGCTCGGCGAGAAAGTCGGTACCGGGCGGCGAGTCTTCTATAAAGGCCTTCGAATTGGACGCGCCGTAATATCCGACTGCAGATGCGCTTATGAACACTGCGTTCGATCGCTGCGTACCGAGATGTCGGACCAGTTTGTTAGTTCCGTTAATTCTAGAGTTGCACAAAATTCTCTTGCGATCAGTCGTCCATCTGCCGTTCTCCACTGGCTCGCCCGCGAGATTCACCACGACGTGCGCGGTCGCCAGCGCGCTTTCTACGTCTGCGGAGAGGTCTGCTGTTGCGGCGTCGTACTGGACAATGGTCGGTGTTGGTAGGGAACGGTCGGGTGCGAACAGTTGTTTGGCGTGGCGTGGGTCGCGCGATAATACGTAAACATTTGCATCGGCATGTCGTAAGGTGTTTACTAATTGACGGCCGATGAAGCCGGTTGCGCCTGTGACGACCACGTCACGTTTGCATAGTGATTTGAGAATTGGGGCGTCGACATTGTTAGATGCGAGTGAGGGGGGCGCTGTCGACATGCAGTATGTCTTGTGTACGACGGGAGGTCTGCGCGGGAATAGGTGCGCATGGCTGTGTTGTATTCGGGGGCGTCTGTTCACAGTCCAGGTGGATGGGGGAAGCGCAAAGGCGGCATTGAGCGACGTCATGTCGGTGATTGAAACAAAGTTGGTGGTCGGTATTGACTTGATAGAGTGGCGAGCAAGACGAGATGCGGAATGGTGTGTGTGTGATTGGACACAATGCTTACGTGTCATCGTTGGCTTACGTGGGCATGCATGGGATGCAGGACTATGCCAAGTGGCGCCAATAGGAATAAAGGAAAAAGCAGTTGGGAAATTAGAAATATTTTGGAAATGGAAATAACCCTAACTTGAATCGGCCGAAGCATCGTCCCCGGTCGGCGCCGCTCTACAGACGCAGCCATTGGCGCATCATCAATGGTACGCTGATTGCGCCGGGCCTTTCGGGCGCATTGTGTACATGTCTTGCAGTTGACTTGGTTACTCTTTCCTCACAGCGCAAGCTACACATAGTTCCTTTTCTTTATCATCCGCCAACCGTCTATTCGACGAACCGACTCGTTTCCAAGTCCATCTCGCCCCTCACAGCCGCGCGATGAAGTCCATCCTCTCAACTGAGTATGTCACAGTTCCCGAGAACGGTATGTTGAATTCAATTCCAATTTCGCAAATTCTCCGCGTCGACATTTCGCCCATCTGCATCATTCCCGTCGCGATTTGCGTTTGGCAGTAATGGTAGTGCGTCTGCAAGCTGCGAAACGCGCCGCAGTATCGAATCGCCGCTGCGGTGTCGTCGCTGACGCGGCGGATGACAAATGTCGACGTTTCGAATCTCGTGCTCAATTCCGGCGTGTAGACTAACGATTGTCTTCCCTCTGTTTGATTGCTTTCGGCGATGACAGTCACGGTGACTTTGAAGGCGCGCCATGTGACCGTAACAGGTCCACGCGGAACTCTGCAGCGCAAGGTGAAGCCCTCGATGGACATACGACATGTGGAGGATAACAAGATTCGTGTGGATGTCTGGCATGGATCGCGAAAGGATACAGCGAAAATTAACACCATTTGTTCGATGATCAAGAATATGATCACAGGCACGACGGTCGGCTTCCGATACAAACTCCGCTTTGTGTATGCTCATTTTCCGATCAATGTCACGTGTGCCGATGATAAAAGTCGTGCGAAATCCGAAACTTTTTGGGCGAGAAGAGGATTCGTCGTGTCAAAATGGAGGGCGACGTTGTGTGCTACCGATCTACGGACGTGAAGGATGAACTTGTCGTGGAGGGGTCTGATATCGAGCTTGTTTCCCAGTGTGCGGCCATGGTTCATCACGTTTGCTTGGTGAAGAGAAAGGACATTAGGAAGTTCTTGGATGGAATCTACGTCTCTGATAAGGGTCACATTGTTCAAGAGGAGTAGCTTTGCGCCTTTCGCTGCTGCAGCTCGTAAAGATGTGTCAGGTAAATGGGATGTACCTGTACAATAACACCCTCCTCGTGTGCTCCACTGTGTGAATAGTGATAGTAGTTGCTAGCTCATTCAACGCGGCGCGACTCCCAACTTGTCAAACTCACAAACTTCTCGATCACACACAACTGCGAGATAAATTCGACCTTACAATCTTTATCGCTAACCGTTGCCCACATGAACAATGTAGACAATTGACCAAGCGATTCGTGCGCTCATCAACATCCCAAAATTGAGATTTTTAAATGCCCATCATTGCTGTCATCAAATTCAATCTCATCGCCCGAATCAAAAATCAGCTCAGAGCATCCATCCGACATGACTCGTTTCGCCTTCCAACCTCCGACAACCGCACCCTTTTTAGGCTTGACCGCCCGCGCAACCCCACCCACATCTCCGCGAAGACCGCGTCGCACCTTCCTGCGTTTCGCCCTTCTGTCCGTTGTGGGCGCATTGCTCCCCGTCCAAACCAGCCGCGCCGAGCTATCTGACAGGCGCAATCAAGTCGCCGTAACCGAATGGTCTGACGAGGATCTGTGCCAAAATTGTCGCGGCCGCGGAAAACAGCCCTGCCCTCTCTGCGGCGGAAACGGAATCTTCGCTATTGACGATAGTGTCGTACAACAAAGCCTTGTTTGTCCCAACTGCTCCGGCGCAGGCGCCGTCAGATGCCCCGCCTGCATCGGCCTCGGCCTCGCTGATACGCGTGGAATTCTTCGAAATGGTACGTACGACCCTCCATGGACCCCGCGTTTCTCCGCTTCTCGTTGCTGACAATGCCGTGCTACGCTCGTGTAGGCGCTCGTGACGGCACCTTGAGAATGCTCCGTAATGGTAGTTATGAGATTTTGGACTGCTCAGCTTTCCCTGCCTGTTCTATATATGGGGTCGGTAGGGTTGAGCGGAAGGTTTAGATGTAGTTTAGTGAATCGTCAGGTTTTATTTTGGAATGCGTGGAATGTGTTCGGTGCAACCTGAGTGTAGTGAGCTTTCAGTGCATGCTGTGCGTCTGGTTGTAGAGATCAAAATAGTTTCGTAAGTTGGAAAGGATGTTTACCATGAGGGCATGATAACGTACGAGTGATCATGACGTAGGAAGATACTCATGGTTTCGAGAGGTAGTTGACGCATTAGAGCAATGTTTTTTATCATTCCGCAAATATCTTTGAAATTCCATGCGTTTGTAGAACCGAATCCGAGCATGCCCTACCCCCCATCCTTTGCACACAACCACGCTTTGTCTCATATGGTCAACACCTCTGCGATCAATTGAATGCTCTCCACAGCTTCGACGTATGACGGTAACCAAATGGCGGCGAACGCTGAAAAAGCTCCGAATATCCTGGCACCGGATGCTTCTCGATGACAGACTACGCGCTACATTATTCGGCATCTGTCTGACATTATTCCTCCTATTCATCGGCGGCGCATTCCGTTCACCGTCATTACCACCACCAACGAGCCGTTCAGACGCGACGTTCGAAGAGGATGTTGACCAACTTTCGAACACTCCCGCGCGATTGTTCATCGCTATCGGGTCGGCACCGAACAATTTTCAACTCCGACAAGCAGCACGCAGCAGCTGGCTGCGGTGGCTTCCGCAATCACAAGTAGTTTCATATCGCTTTTTCACAGACGCGCCCCCGCCGTCCATCAAGGCCGGTGTGAGCGCCGAGTCGCGTCAAACGTGGCAGGCCGTCGCGGAGGAGAGTTCGCTGTACGATGACCTGGTGTTGCAGCCGTTGCCAACCGGGTATGGTGATAAAGAGCATAACGCTTATGGACGGCGTGCGCGGTATCAAGTAGCCTGGGCTTTGGAACATGTGGATCACATGCAGTTCTTCCTCAGGATTGATGATGATAGCTTTCTGTGTCTGCATAGGTTTTTGTACGAGCTGCAATCGTTACCGCGGCGGCAGTTCTTCTGGGGACGCTTCTGGTGCAGTGCGGGGCGGAGTAGGGCCGATGAGAACTTTATGCTGTTTTCGCGAGATGTTGTTCGGTTGCTTGCCGATGACGCGTATGTTGGTAAGATCATTCCATACGATAATGAAGTTACGTTTGGATGGAACTTTGGGTATTGGTCGTGGGTGCTGAACTTGACCATTTTCGATGATCAGAAGAGAATTGATGCGCAACAAGGCTATCTCACCGAGTTTATGCATGCGCGTTCGGCAACAAAGGAGGAATATGCGTCTTTCTGTGAAAAGTATATATTCGCTCATCATGTCTCTAGCGAGACGATGAGGAAGACGTTCAATTGTACTACTACGCACATGATGTACCCGTTGCCGGTTCGGAAATCGGCGTGGGAAACTTGCAAACGATTTAAGCATTCCTTTATTCCAGCGAGACATTCCTCATCTCTTCCTTCTGTGCGAATTGAACGATTGACGTAATATGTTATCAGATGATTCGATCCTTGTTTCTCCGCACATTTGTAGTCGCAGCGGGGGTGCAACTCGTAAAGTCTACATTTCTATTTGTACTATATGCAAACAGGGCAAAGGCAGAGCATAATGCTCTTGTTGCTTGCAAAAATTCTATGCGACTGTACTCTAACGGCATAAACAAGTTTGAACTGGAGACTGTGAAGATGCATGATTGTGTCGAGAAACTAGTAACGACGGAAGAAGTTCTTCATAATTTGCAAGGCGGGTTTGTTTTGAGGTGTGTAGAAACTCCTCGACCTTCCGACCTTTCCAGCATTCGGCTCAAGTTCCCAGTTCCAGAGAATGATGCCCCTGCACCATTGCCTTGGTAGAAACGCACCAATGAAGCCGATGTACATTTTCACCTTTGTGGAAATCAAGCATATGGTTAGTGAGTGTACGGATTTCGGTGCAGTCGATGGCAGTGGCGCAATTGACTTACTTGTTCGTTGAAGTTGACAGGTGCTCGAACCAGCCAATTGAAGGGAACGCGGTAGACAACGCCTTGACCTATGATGAATATGATACATGGGAGAACAGAAGTTAGCAGACATGTTCAAACTGGTAGACATGGCATACAACAGTATGTAACCAACCTTTGCTTTGGAAGCCAATTTCAGCAATGAGAATTTTCTTGTGCGTCAAGCCGGCATTGCGTCTCCACAATTCAACTGAATCTGCCTTTCTTTGCCACAGACGCTTGGTCTCCTCTAGGTTGGGTGAGAAACCTCTCACACCCGGCAAAAGTTTGAAGTAGCCCGAAATGGAAATGATATCAACAGCATCCCAAAAGGTACACAGTCTGAAGGACTGGATACAGGCACAGATATAGAGAAACACATCCGGTCAGTAAGCAATGTGCGATACGTGTGCTTGACAACAAAACAAAAATCAACGGTAAAGATCATACATCATGATTGGCAACATAAGTCGTCGTACCAGTATAATGGCGTTTCATCAAGCGAATACTATTCCTCCACCTCTCCGGCTTATCAAGCGTCCTGACATACTCTGATCCAACAGCAAACAAGTCGACATTCTCCTCTTGCGCAATCTTAGCCATGCGAATCATAAAGGGATTATATACGCGATTAAACCATTGTTCAGAGCCTTTCAACTGTGGAGCACAAGCGGGTCAGCAGACGAAGCGGAAAAGCGAGGGCAGGGGGGATGAGGGAAAGGCATACGTACGAAACCACGCCAAACGTTTCCCTTGATCTCCACGACGGGCTTGAAAAAGACCTTGAAACCCATGCGTTTGGACTTGCGAATAATAAATCGAATAGAGTCATCGTCGGTAACGACACGCGCGGTGAGCGAATTAAGCTTGTCCATCTTGACATAGGCGGATATATGCACGTAATTGGCGCCGGTTTCCTTGAGTTGACGCATGGACACGTCGGCAAACGGCTGGCGATAGCCGTAGAGGTTGTGGCCGGTACTAAAGGCCATGCCTGGGCGACGGGACGGGCGGGTCGGACGTCAGATGCGGCATGGTTGGAAGTGGTGGATGGGCGACGAGGCGGCGTGAGACGTACCTTTAATTTTGGGCTGGGCGGTCGCGACGGCGGCGACAAGCAGGGCGCTTAGGAGCGCGAAAATGGGATGATGCGATCTCATGACGGAAGATGGTCGGATGGGAATGCTCGGGGATGGAGGGTGTGTGTCGTGTATCTTAGATATGCTGGTAGACTGATGGGTACACGGGTGAGTTGGGCTTGGTTTAAATTGAGCCGATGAATTGGTCCACGTTTTGAATGTTGGGATGGCTATATATGATGAATATAGATCGTGAGAGGAACGTGTTTGATGGGGTTTTGTTACTGTATCAGGGATTATAGATGATGGAATGAGCGCTTGGCAGTTGCATTTGTCGTGTGCGCCAATGTGTGACTAGCGCATTCAGTGCAGTTGGGTTTGAGATGTGATGGTGTTTTCTGTCTGGCTGATGGAGAGATTTGTTTTGGAAAACTTGTGGTCAGATCAAGAGTGAAGGGAAATGAATTAGCTTTCAACGAGTCGCGTCTGACAAAGTGGAGTGGAATGGAACTGATCCTTATCCATCTCTGTAAACAACTCTGTATCAGTACGTCTGTATCATAGACAAGTGGCCAGACGGGTGTACTTTTGATCCACATGTATGTCGCATGCACGCGTACGCATCTCTCACTGGCAGTGAGAAAACATCAACTGGCCAGGCGATGGAAGGAAGCACAAGCGCTGATCTCTGCGTTTGTGTTGGACGTTGACCACCAGCACCTCCTGAGCGCGAGTATCGGGTGGCGATACTTTGCAGCAACCAGTTACACAGTACGGCACCACGCACTTGGAAACTGTCTCAAAATTATAATCCAAACCGCTCCCAACCATTATACCGTAACTCATGTCATGTCACCTGTCCCAAACCGTCAAATCATCGTCTCTGGCGCACGCCACTAATCATCCTTTCTCGCGCACTCCATTCACACCCATCCACGTCTCCCAACGCTCCGTGCTGTCTAAAATTACCCACACCTGCCACATGTCCACGTGGCGCCTGCAATTTGCCTCCGCACGTGGCGTCGTCCAACGCCGCTAAGCGTCTCACACGTGGCCGCGATGCATCGCCATGTCACCACGTGTACGCCATTCGAGCGCAATGTACCCAAGCGTACATGCGCGCACACTGCCGTTAACCATCGTCGTCCTGTCGCCACTCGCATCCGAGGCGAGGCGAGTCGAAACGAGACGATGCATAGCCGCATGTAGCGCACGCATCGCTGCCCGTACCATGGCGACAGCTCCTCCGTTCATCCCGCGTCCACGCTTGCAAACCTAGCATGTGCGTCACGGCGCGATAGTCTGCTGCGTTGCGCGCACATCCATCCGTGTCGATGCGCGCTGACAGTCCGCGGTGCTGTAATGCTGCATCGCGATCCGCTGATGTGGATTCGCGACCGCGTTGTTGTCATAATCGCGTGGCGGCGGTTGAGAAAATAAGATATTTGTCGTGTGTTGGCAGAATTGAACGCGATTTTGGATGCATGCTCGCCGAATTTATCTCGCACCGCTGCGTTTACACTAGATTGGCTCCAAATCGTCTGGCGTTGCATTTTTCTCGCCCTCAAAACAAGCCATTCTAGCGTCATCAATGAAGTCCATCCGGGCCCTGTCCACGTGGACCTCACCAATCATATCTCGCGAATCGAGATGTATTCGTGCGATAGCTCATGCACTGTTGCTGCTGCATATCTCTTCTGTAATCGTATCCATTTTTCCTGCACATCTACTTACTTCTTACTTTTTCATCCGCAAGCGAAACGGTCCACCTACTACCATTACGCCATCTACCGTCCCTCTAGCGCAACCACTCCCACAACATGGACATCTTCCCCTTCCCTCACTTTGTTGTCGCCGTCGTAAGCCTCTGTGTTTTCGTCACCACCATCTTCTCCACCCGTCTCCGCTGGGAAGAATTCGAACTGAGTAAGAAGCCATGGCAGAAAACAGAGTGTAACATAATCAACATAACATCTATCGAACGGTCTGACTCTGGCTCAATGTACGACTTGGAATTCATCATCTCCTCAGACTATGATGTAAATCCCCCGCCCCCGAAAAGAAGGAATCGTGACACCATTAAGGCCTACCGTACAGATCAACCCATCTCGTATAAATTCAACTCATCAGAACAAGCACAACAAGAAGCTGAAAAGTATCCTACCAACACCCCCGTTGATTGCTACGCCGCAAATTTCATACAAGCCGTACGTTTCGAACGCGGCAACTCGAGTCCTGAACGTATAAGCACATACCGCACAAGGGCAATCGTGTTTACTGCCGCCACCGTGGTCATATGCGTCATATGCGCCTTCCTGGTGTACCGTTTCGTCCTGGCATTAGTCGACTCACGCGGGCGCCGAGAATGGGTCGGCACGCCGATGCGTCTGCCGTCTGACGTATTTCCGCGCGATCGCAGCACTGAACGGCGCTCCTCGCGCAACCGTCTTCTATCCAAACGCGACGCGCGCGCCTTTGTCAGCACGCTTCTCGTGGATCAGCCGCCGGAAAAGGGCGGCACTTGTGCCATTTGTCTCGAGGAATTCGAATATGATGCACGCGTGGCAAAACTGCCGTGCGGCCATTTCTACCACGCGTATTGCGCGACGCAATGGTTCGGTAAGGGCGGCTCCTTCTGTCCGTACTGTCATTATGATGTCACGCCGGATGTGCACCAAATGCACGGTAATGTCGAGCAGATGGACGATCCCAGTGAGGATACTTGTTCGGATGATGCTGACGCACAGGCGGTCAGCAGGCCGCCAGAAGTCGCGTTGCATAGTGTACATCCGCGATAAATGGTCGTTGTTGTGCTGTGTACTCGTTGGCGCAGATCAACGCAGCCTGTTTTCGAAGCTGGCTGTGTATATTTTTGTATGATGGTGATGAGCAAGGTGCGCGAAGCATTGTGTGCAAGTTTGTATATATTATCTACCCACTGATGGTGACCAAAACCATAGATGGTAGATGATGGTGCGTAGCATCGTCGCCGGCGACGCATCGGATTTCATTAGTCAAATAATCTACCCTTTCGTAGTCTCAGATTTGTGTAACTCTCGCTGAAAGCCGTTTCCAACCGTGATTTGTCTATTATTTATCATCGCAATCATTTTCAGTCATGCCGCACACTTATTGCGGAGAAGCAATGTCTGACATACGCCACCCATTTCAACCAATTAAAATTCTCCATCACCATCACTGCAACATTCGTTAAAACTCTGCAAACGCCATCGCACTCAATTCATCAATTTCGTTCTGCGCGATAGCCGCATTACCCGACACGCCACGCACACCAGTGCCAGCAGCACTAGTTGCCACCGGTGCATGTTGCGCTGATTTGTACCCCGCACTCGAGCTTCCCGAATCTGGTCTTCGCGCTTCATTCTTCACCGCTACAACCGCACCACCAACATTTGTCGAGTTATTCAAGTTAGATTGCACCCCACCCTGAGCGCGCAGACACGCCTGTCTTCTCGCAATGGCCTGCTGTCGCTGCATTTCAATCTGTGCCTCCTGCGCATTATGTTCCGTCACATTTGCGGCCGGCGTAACCGGCGACGCCATACGCTTCTTTGTCGCCGACGCATTGCCATGAAACGGTATACTTCTATTCACAACCGGCGTATGCATCGTGTTCATTGGCGCTCTTTGCACGTTCTTCTGGACTGGTTGCGGCCGATTCAATTCGCGAATGTGCTCCCGATCGTACAAAGACAGTCCCAGTCGTAGACCGAAATTTTTCAACGTACGTTTAGTCGCATCAGTAACCGCCTCCTTCTCCGCCTTGAGAATAGCCTCGCCCTTGGAACGCATGTTATCTGCCACGCCACCGCCGCGGTCCTCCCGTGAACATCCATCACGTAACGTGACGCGCACCGTCGCGCACACGCACGCGCTGAAACGCGAGCCCGTTTCCTCGATGTATCGCACGTCGATTTGCACGATTTGCGACGACCAGCCGTTGAAACCGAAGATTTGATTGGCGTCGTGGATTACCCGCCAGCCCTCGATGTACGTCAAACGGCAGCCGCCAGGACCGGGGCGCTGTGTGGTTTCATTTCGGGATAGTGCTACGTCCAGTTTCTGTCGGATGCTCGCCTCTTCACCTTTGGTGAACGGCTCGTTACCGAATGAACGCTGGCGCTTGCGGTTTGGCGATGGGTTGATTTCAGCGATGGCGTCCGCTTGTTCCGTCTTCACTTGGATGTTGTCGTCAGAGGCGACAAAGGGTGCGCCGTTCATTTTGTGGGCAGTTCGGTCGTTATTCGCTAGTAGTTTGCTCAGCCATCAATGTTGGCAGCGAGCAGGTGATGGGTACTGGAATGCATGAAGAACGCGGATTCGTCCCGGCGTGACACGCATGAGCGGCAAAGTGCACGCTTGTTTGAGAGGGTGCGGGTGATACTGGTGTGTATGCCCGCCCAGCCAGTGGCCTGTTTGAAATCAACTGGGGTTACGAAATGCTGCGCTCACGATGGTCCTGCGAGGGCCGCGTGTACACGTTGATTGATTGAAACTGTACCAGGAACGAACCGCCTTGCTTTCTGCCAAATATTTTGGGGTTTTGCGAATGTTCCAAGTTTTCGAAGTAGAATCAGATCACGAGTGTCATAATGTATTTTGCAAACCTGCTCAACTTGCATTGTTCGCTTATGACGACATGATGGATGCAAAACGAGTCGCAGCGCATTTGTGCTGTGCAAGGCACAACGTCATAGTTGCTCGACTAACTCACAATCAACTGGAGAAGATACGTACCGCGGTTCGTACGGTAGAAAATATCTCCATCGACACACTCGGGGACAACTTTCAATCTAATAGATTGCTTCGCTCGCCTCATCGGCAAGGACCATCCTACACGTTTGCAATTTCGCACCATTGAAATTTGTTTACCACGCAAATAGATATGTTTACCATTGCAATCGAATGGGCGCCGCCGTGCGGTATCCTGACCATCAGGTCTGCAGATACATACAGTAGACGCGCGGTCAATTGAGCTCGTTATACGGACGGCGATTGCGCCGCTGTATTTCATCCTTATTCCTGTTATGTTTGGGAATAGAAAAGCTGCCGCTTTTCGACCCGACAAACTGGTAACGCTACTACCACTAGTATCTAACCTTTCAAACTTGCATCCAGGATATTGATCATGCCCTCAAATTTGGACGAGCAAGAGTGGCAATGCTGTTCCGCGACACAACGTGTATGCCTACCCGCTTAAACATTTACAGCTGAATAACTCGCCCATAATTAATCCAGTTATCTGTAACATTGTGTCGCTCTCTGACCAGTTTGAACCGTTCATTCTGCGTTGCGACATGCTCAGCAAAATTTGACGTGTCGGCAAATTACGCACCTTGTTGCCATGATGGTCTGCATTATCGATACAACCCACAATACTCGAGCACTGCTGCCAATCGATCCTAAACCTAAAATAGGCAAAGCCAGACACAGCAATTGTGTTGTGCCGCTCAGCAGACCTTGCACTGAACGGCGGTGGTGTTTTACTTTGAGTCATAGTAACCAATGCAGCCGGGAGGCGAGGCCAATATGTACAAAACGTCCCTTCAAAACAAATATATATGTGTAGTCTACGCAGACACACACCAATACGACAATATACAGCTGCACCGAGGCACTAGTAGTTGAGCGAGCGTCTAGCCTCTAGAAGAGCACGAGGCGACAGATAACCCGCTTTCCGTCTTTCAGAGTCGGTGATCAGATATTCCTTGACGGCGAATTCGCGCATCCAAGGCACGGGCTCGCTCTGTTGCGCGTCCCGCCACGCAGAGGCAGGCGAGGTACCGAGCACGATCGCACAAACGACGATACCGATGGTGAGCACGGCGCGGGCTAGTCTCTTTCCGGCGTGGCCGGCGACGCAAGAGAGGTCGAGCAGCGAGAGCAGAATGACGAGAATCGAGGCGAGAAGATGGGGACCGGCGGATGGCGCTGGCGGAGTGCTTGCAAGTAGTGTCCAACGCTCCTTTTCCCGTCGCACGGCGGCTGCTTGCTGCTGGTACGCAGCGGCTCTCTGCAGGTAGCCGGCTTGTTCTGCGCGCACACTGGCGGCTTGCAGACGGGATTCCAGCGCTGTGAGATTGTGGATTTTGTTTGCGGATTTGGCGTGTTGAGTAGCGGTCATTTTCTGGTGTGATGGTGATGTGAGGAGAGCGGGAATGGGACGTGTGTCGACGGTTTAAGTAGCGATGAGCGCAGATGGAGCGCATTGCAGGTTGACACACTGTACAGATGTCGGGTGAGTATGAGTGGGCGTGGGGTGGGCCCGACGTGACCGATGGTGGTTTCTGTCATGGCGAAGCGTACAGTGGACACGGCGGGTTGTGGATGGCTAACGATGGGTTTGAAATTTGTTTTTGAAACGATCATACGCGAGGTATTTTCTCTATGATCGTAGTGTGTAGAAAATGCGCTGCTGTAATAAAAAGGGGAAATTTTTTCGGAGCCAAGTATGAAAAATTGACGTTTTCCCTGCTTCCACTCTGTCCAACGCTGCATCTATGTGTGGCTTCTCAACAGATATATCGGCCAATGAGGGGAGGTAGATTCGCCGCGCGCGATCATTGGGCCACATAACCTCTTCAGACAGCTACATGTGACATCGAGAAGATGAATTGCAAGTGACGAGCCATTCACAAGCATGCGATTGGACCATATCGCAATACGATGTCACACATCACCAAGCGGACGTGGCCCCGTTCAGGGCCAATGACTGCGCTCGACATGGCTGGTCTGGACGATGGACGGATGAAGACGGCCCGTTCGGACCTGTGTCAATTATATTCGTGCCGCATTCGACCCGACACAACGTCTCCTTTTGAAGGTAGATGGCGTTGGCGTCGCTGATTGGTCGCCGACGACAGCGTTGCAAGCGTGATATCGTCTGTGCATGGCGGGGAGGTGCTGGCGCGTGCCATTCGCACCGACCGACATGATGATGAATGGAGAGCGTTGTAATGGCCTTTATTGGACGTTTAGATCATGATGGACGATCCTGTCGACACGATGCCCCTTGTGAGCAATTTACACGGCCCGGTCCGTTCGCCGCGCCTTTCTTCTCCAAGTCTGTGGAGCAATTGAGAAGATTCAGACTGGAGGCGCGTGCTACTGATGAGATTGGCCTTGAATTTCAGATATTTTTTGATTATTGTCCGTGCTTCGCACCAATACCCTCCAGACGTGCTGACCCCACTACAGCTGCTTGTGATACGATTTTCGCCAATTTTGCTCCCCCTGAACTCAGCTTTGCTATATGATTGAGATGTTTTTCTTGCGCCACACTGCGTGTTTAACCTAACTGCGAAGACGACAAACGTCATGTCAGGCCTGTCTAAATAAGCGACTTTCGCACATGTGCCGTATTTTGCAAGTACACGGGGAGAAGATTGCTGCGTTGTAAAGTGAACGCGTCTGGGCTAACGAACAAGTGCCAGATCACGTTGCTTTCAATTTTTCCTCAACACGCGCCATGCGCACGAGCACCGCAGGCCTGTAAAGGCACCCCGTGAAGCGTTGGTGGACCGTAGAGCTAAGATGTTACATTGTTTTAAACATGATGTATATTGCGGGCAGCAGCTTCCACTCGTAAAGAAAGGCAGATCCGCCCAAATGTCGCGACTGCAACGTGATCGTATCTGCGGGTAACTGCCTTACATGGGTGGTACACATACCTTGATTGCAACATACCATGCGGCTGCAAGGAGAAATGTTGATTCACTGCCTCGGATAGGGACAAGCGCTATTCTCAGCATGCTGGATGCCAATTGGCTACACAAACGAATAGCAGATGGGGCGAACAAGCCTTGTAGCAGCTGATCTTCATCGAGGACTAGCTGTGTCACCGAAAGACTTGCACAAGGTGCAGCTCGTCTGGGGGCAATCTGTTCAGATATTACGCATCATCAATACGTCACGCCAGCAAGAATACAGCTGCTTTGCATTGCATCCATATCTTTTTCAATCAACACGGCAGATAAACTCATACCACACTGCCATTCATTCCCGGTAGTTTGCCTTCTTTCGTGACTGTCACCGCCGTCCACCACGTGCGCACCGCATGTCCACAATAAATTAAAGCATTTTTACTGCGACCAACGCCAATCACAACCCGTCCAACACATCGTACTTGAGCGCGTATTGTTGTATTTTGACTGCACGCTTCATTGTTGTAATAATTCAGTGCAGCTTGGCCTTTCCCATCTGTCCCAATTTTCTCAGCACCCACTGGACGAGGCGATGGACTTGGGTGTGATATGGTTCACGCGAGGTCTGGAACTGCCTAATTGGGACGCGGTTCATGTGCTAGACGTGCTGGATGTTGACGGAACGCATCGTGCACACTGTTGCCTTCAATTCGAACGAATGAATGACGTCGATTGCGTGTCGTATTTCGCACGAGTTGTAGATTTTGTTGGAGGCTGATAGTAAGATGATATGTAGTATAAAACATGATGCACACGCGTTAACAAATAAATGCGCAAGTTGAATTGATTCTTCATGTTGTTTCCAGCTGGCAGCGAAATGTTGTTTAGGTTATCGCACACTTACCCTAAATGGCGGATTACCGAATTATTTGCAAATGTGCAGAATAATTTCGAGTCATGTTGCGCTACAGTACACTGAATGACGGATGGTAGCGAGCGGCATCGACACAATGTGTTTGCTCGTCGGTTGGTGCAACGACACCGAGGCAACGTCTGCGAGCGGAGCGCTACCAATTTCACGAGCAGACGCGGGAGGAACGAGAGCGCGCGGACAAGGCAGACGGCGAGCATGACAAAGCTGCCTGGGCGACATTGCTGTGCGTGCGCCGCCCAAAAATTATCGATCAAACAAATTTCAAAGCAGACAGTAGACATTTTTATGCCTTTCGGCAATCAGATGCATGCTTTTCGCTTGACAGGCCACCCAACCAAAAACTGGACAGTGGATGCGCCACAACCACTGTACTCACACCTGTAGAGATGACAACGCCGCTTGCGCTGCTCCGTTTACCCTGTTGTTGATGCACTGCACACCTCACCGCGTTCCTTCTTCCCTCTCCCTCGCTTTCTTGGTGCACCGCTACTCCTCCCTGCACAGCCTCGTCCGCTCCAGATCACTGACCAAACTTCGCCTCTGCCTCTTCCCTCCCGCTTTGCCACTATCCGACAATGTCTGCAACGCGTGGTTCCGCCCTCCTTATCATATGCATTCCGTTGCCAAACACATCGGCCTCCACCGTGTGCACCGATCCTACTCATGACTTTTATTCGTCTATGCTCATCGCTGGCTGTTGTGCAACTGCACGTGATGCTTTGCCGTGTCATGAAATACAACCGCCGCCTTGTTGGCACAAACCAGCGCTTGGTGTGTCAACGCATGCAGTGGATCCTGCTTGAAAACTGGTTTCATCGCCGCTAGTCTTCATCCGCAATCGTTGTTCGCGCACAAGCCGCACAAAACAACCGTCCAGCGCACTAGCACCTTACAATGCCTTTTTATCTATTGTTTTTCCATCGACTGCTGCACACACACTAGGCTATTATCAATTGCTATCGACCCGCTCAATGCTGCGAAACTGAAAGCGGCACCAAGACGCGGCATCGAACGAGCTGCAATGTGCGCGACGGCGGCCGCCAATCGGCTTACCATCACCTCGCGCGACACCGGCGCGAGCGCATCGAGCTCGTTTGTCAAAAGTACCGTTTTCAACCCATTCTGGCCAACTTGATGCAACTCCAGCGAGCAGTCGCAGGGCACATATGGCAAATTGCCTCGCAAATTTCATCCGAGATTCACACTCACCATTACAGCAATTTACAGTAGCCTGATGGGCGACGTAAAGCGACCCTTTCTGACTTTTCAAATGGCATTCAAGCACTTGACCAGCCGTACTGCCGCCATCTCTCCCTCCTCCCCGACTAAACGACACCGTCTGGAGAGTAGATGAGTTCTGTCATGGTTTGGGGTCGGATGACAAGCACAACACAAGCAGCATCATAGACAAAATTGCGCGAGTATGATGGGTGGCGACCCGCCCCTCCCCCCGCCTTCACGCGCTCCATATCAGCCATGGCAGGGGCGTCCATATCGTCGCCGCGGAGCTGCGCCGCCCGGCCCCCGCAACGGCTGGGTTCCGAGACGACAGCGTTCCCCACCTCCGCCCCCCGCCCTCCGCCAGCGCCATTCCCGCCCCGCGCCCCCGCACCACCAACGCCACGCGCCGCACCCGCAAATTCACTCTCCGCTACACTCCGCCGCCTACCACCACGGCCCGCCGCCGCCCCTCTCCAGAAGTTTGCAGGGAAGGCTCCGCACCCCGCCGAGGAGCCCGCCTCACCGCTCCGACTTGCCTCCCCATCGTGCCGAGCAACCACCGTATCGCGGCGAGCCAGGCCCTCCCCATCGCATAGACCCCCCAGACCATGCTTTGTACCGTCCTCCCGACCACGGTCCCCGCACCCTCCCACCAAAGCCCCGCGGAGATCTGCCTCCGTTTCGATCCGACCACACCTCCCACCGCGGCCCGCCCGATCACTCAAGTCACGTCCCCTACCGAGGCGAGCCCGGTCCCTTGTACAGAGCCGACATGGTCTCCCATCGCGATGACTCCGACCTCAGACGCAGCGCTCCTGATATTCCTTCGTTGCGCGCCGACTCACACTCTTCGTACAACTCGTGGTTTCGGCCTACATCAAAAATTCACAAGCCCGTTCGTCAGAAGAAGCGTCGGCCACTTCATAACGGCGGCCCTCTTTCACGCATGCCTGTTCAACAGTCCAAGTCAGACTCGCCGATCTTGTCGCGCGTCGGACCCCCGCTGCCAACCGAAAGAGGCATGCCCAGTAGTCGCAGCGACAAACTGCCTTTGAGCAGCGCCGGTGGAAAGCTCATGAATGCATCTGCGATCCCTTCCACTTCGAAACCACACTTTGACAATCAAACCGTTCCGTTCAAGCCGCTTTCGAATGCATCCAATGTGCAGCATGCTCCCCCAAGAAGACCCCCTGCTGGTCTTCAACGGGCCCTCAGTTCCGGCTTGAAGCAATCCCCGACCCAGAAATCATTTCCGGTGAATAGGGTCAAGACTATTGCGCGGGATGATGTGTCTAAGGACAAGTCAAGACCGGACAACCCTAAAGCGCCGAAAAATGGAACTCGGAGTGTTGAGAAGGCTGCTGAGAAGAATAGTCTTTCGCCAGGCCCTAGAATATATCCTCCAAACGAAACTGCGAAAAGAGAGAAAGATTCGAAGCCTTCTGCGGATACAAGAATTCCTAAAGCGACCACGGATCCAGCCCGTGCAAATATCGACGCTCCTTCAGTTCGTTCAAATGAACTTGTTAAGAAGCATGAGGCGGATCATAATGTGAGCTACGCTAGAAGCACTGTCCTGCGCTCGATGGAGACAACAGTGACTGTTTCCAATGAGGCAGAGATTGTCACTGTTGTACAGGATTCGGAGCGAGTACAACTAGATTCAATACCACAGTTCTCTGAGCTTGGTCGGAGTGGGAAAAAGTCTTTGGATTCGACACATGCTGTAAATCACGTCCTCTTCAAGTCGATGTCTCCGGAAATTGATGAACCTGGTTTGTCAAACTCGGTGAGAGGTACCAGTACAAGTTCAAATGCTCTCCCACCTTCAGGAACCAAATCTCGCGAAAGAAAAGAAACCGTGAAAGAGCCTGGAACGCCGAATGCTTTGCGTTTGAGTTCAGAAACTGTGAAGCCGTTCGTTGAGAAGAACGGGCAACACGCAGTATCAGCTGCGCCGAAAAAGTGCACCGAGACCAAGGCTACCGACAAGGAAACTCTTGCCGCCAGCAATGATGTTTTGGAACTTGATCAACCACGTCTCAGGGAAATGCCGTCCATCGTAAACGCTAAACCAAGCCCTGATATTCCAAACGCGTCCGCTAATGATAGGGTGAAGCACAACTCGCTTAAATTGACGGATAACACGGATGAAGCTAAGGAATTGAAGTTGAAAAAGAATTCCACACGGGAAAGTGTGAGCGGTAACTTCTCCAAGGGCACTGAACTTGCAGTCAGCAGTGGCTGGGACCTTTCGGTGCAACCGAAGCTGGAAGCTGTGAAAGAGACAAGTGTAGAGAAGGACGGCGTGGCACAGAAAGAACAACAACAACGAAACGAGTCAGATCTTTCGAAGGGATCGAAAGGGTGCAACTCAGCAGCGGAGCTGGACCTCACTACAGCCTCTTCACTACCTAACTTCTACATTAACATCACTGATATCAACCCACAAGAAGAAGAGGTTTCTGGCATAGCGAATGTATCCTCTGGTGCTCTAAGTGATCAGGGGCATATGGAAGAGGTCCATGATCTGCCCGAAGATGTTCCCCCCACAAGTCTGCTTCCGGACGACTCTAAACCATCTGAACCAAAACTGGAGGCATTTCCTGAACACTCCTGTGATGATTTACCCACATCTAATGTCGCGTTTCGCTCTGCACCAGTTATTCCTTCAATGGCAAACGTCCCCACTGTTTCTGGACCCATACCTCTACGTTCCACCCCGCTCGCAGCAGTGGTGCCTAATGTGGTGTCCTCGAAACCGGTTCCCATTGCGGTGCCCGCACCGGCTCTAAGTTTTCTTCGATCATCCCCACGATCCAGAGCGCGAGTTGGATCTCAAGAACTGAACTTCAACAATTTCAGTTCACCGGCAGCTTCATCAACAACTTTTCCTCCATTGCGGAATGCTGTCGTGACTCCAAGTAATCCCGCACCTACCCGAAGCGGGACAAACGATTTAGTCGACAAAATTCATCAAGTAGATGCGGAGATTACAGCTCTGGAACGTGACCTGGCGCTGAAGCGAGCAGAGAAAGAACGGAAAGACGGTGCATTATCTCCAAACGCGCAATGTGCTGACGAGAGGTCTTCCAAGGGAGGCGCTCATGCAGCATCCGAGCTTGCTCTACAAGTTTCGTTGCGCGCCCCATCTGTTCCGAAACGGCAACGGTGCCTGAATCCTATGCAGGCAAATTTGCATCTGGTCATGACTCAAAATCATGCCAAGGCGAATGCTGCCGCTGCTGCACTCCGAAGTCTTTGCAGTGATGCAGAATTTGGTTTGGACGCCGCGAAATCTGCTACTCCTATTTCGGCCGAGGTTGCTCCTGAAGTTCTGAAAAAGATTACTGAAAAGATTGCAGAGCAGAAGGCCGACACCTCAAAACGAAAACGTCTAGTAATGCGCGAATACAAGAGTCGCATGGAATCTTGGCAAAGGAAGATGAAAGCGGCGAAGGATAGGCGTTCTAAGGAGGTACGGGATGGGACTAGAGAGCGCGACCGGTTTCTTTTGTTGAGTACGAAAGGACATATGGCCTTGTTGACATCGAGAACAAGTTCTGGTAGGACAAGCACCAAAGTGATTCCTTCAGTCGGAGTGAATGGTCAAATGAATGGAATTGCGGAGTTGGATGCGCTTCTCACTGAAATCGAAACAGAAGGAGGTACTCCTGGCTCGAAGGCGAACTGGGCGAGAACCCTTGCTGATATACCAGAACAAGATCCGACAAGAGTTCCGCATGATTGCGGGTCTGTGCTGGTTGAAGACCCAGTTGCTGCACATCATGCATCGCGTTGTGTTAACCCATGGCGTCTTAGCGAACGACTTATTTTCATAGATAAGTATTTGATGTATCCGAAAAACTTTCGAAAGATTGCAGGGTTTCTAGAGCATAAGTCCGTCAGGGAATGTAGCTCCTTCTACTATGAGAACAAGCTAGAGCTGGGGTTGAAGCAATTACTGAAGGAGGCGACGACAATGAAACGGAAAGGGGTACTGAAAGCTCACATCGTTGCTCTTGCAAAGAAGAAACTGACTCACAGCCTTGATGACAGTCTAGACGCGCTACCCACTCACACATCTGGATCGTCTGTACTTAATGTTCCATTCACTTCCCTAGCTGGTAGGGGCCCTGCCGAATTGAATGCGGCAGGAAGTTTGGGTGTAGCATCAGTTGTGAAATCAATACATGAGGGCAGTGGGGAAGTATCGCTGCCATTGTCCATAAAGCCCACTGAACGGATCATGTGTGAATTGAATCTTATCGATTTGGAAGGTATCAATGCTTCCAAGTTCGTTCAGGCAATATCAAATTTTGGCACTGATTGGAGAGAGGTATCTTTGTTCATGTCGCTCCCTGGCAAGACATCTACCCACTACCGCGAATTCTACAGAAGGAACAAAGGAAATCTCGGCCTCGATACCAGGGCAAAAGTTCGAGTTCTTAGCGCTATGACATCGTCACGGTCTCGTGCACCGCCATCGAAGATGTCTCCACGTCTATCTCCTCGACGGGTACCGAAATCTTCAAGGGCTGGTTCCAGAGGTTCTCCAAAGGTATCAACGAAGAGCACAAAAGGGCAATCCAAACTCTCTCCAAAGTTGCCACCAAAAGGATCTGCTAAATCGCAGGTGCGAAAGGAATTGGTGGAAACAGATGTGCATGGTTCGCTTCATACTTCAGAGTACAATCATTCAAGAAGTCCAGATTCAGAAGGTGCTGAAAGTTTGAGTATTGGCAATGAAGCGGAACATTTGAATTTGAAGAGAAGGAAGAGCAGGTCACCTGCTGCAAAGACTCACGTTGGATCAGGGCAGCCATCGAGTTCGGATGCCAATAGTGTTGAAGGAGGGAGCGAAACGGGGCGACGGAAAGGAGAAGGATATGGGCGGAAGAGCAAACCGAAAGTAACTTGGACCGCTGCAGAGGGAATCGAGTTTCGGCGGTTGTTTAAGATACATGGACGGAATTGGAAGAAGCTCTCACAGTGCTTGGCTCCGAAAACCCCGGCACAGATCAAGGGTTTTTGGCGTAGGATTGCAGATGAAGTAGGAGATGGATATGCTGTGGATTCAGAGAAAGGTGGGAAGGCAGGGAAGAAGCGTGTGAAGAATATACAAGATGGTGAATCCGGGGAACAGGGAGCAAACTGCAATGGTGATGATCAACAGTCTTCTCCGAAACACATTGGTGGTGAATTAAATCAGACTAGGAAGCGTAGTCCTTCGATAGCACAATTGGATCATAACAAGCGTGTGACGAAGAAGGAGAAGAGAAATGATGTTTTGGATGTTGACAAGAAAACAGACGAGAAAGCCGATGAGCAGAAGGAAAACATGGGTGGGACTGATGTGGCCGAGCCAAGCGTGCCGAATGGAAAGGCAAGCGATGTCAAAGAAGATGAAATTGAGGTACCTGTCACAGCATTGGAGAAAGCAGCTGAGAAAGCGGAAAGTAGCAGTGTTCGACGATTACCGATGTTGAGGTCGTCGCCTTCTCCAATGTTGCGTTCTGTGCCTGTTAGGAAAGTGGTGAAGAAATCGGCGGACAAGTCGAGTGGCGACATTGCTGGAACGGTAGCATTTAAGGCTGCTGAAAACAGTGAAGGAACAGGTGTGGAAAAGGAACGTAAAAGCCTGGAGTCATACGGGATTCTGGAGCTTCTGGGTAAAAGGCTGAGTGATGCGACGGATGAGCGGATGGAAAAGAAATAGCAATCTCGGTGATGAAGCCGGAAAGGGATAACTATAATTATGTCAGGCGATTGGTGTACAGTTTTCGCCTGCTGTGAACAGGTTGTAGAAATATATGATGCTAGGCAAAGACACCTGGTCATCCTGTGTATAAAAGACGAAAACATATTATCTTGAGTCTGTCGCCGGTCCGAGCCTGAGGTAGTTTGTTCGCGGCCGGTGACCACTGCAGCGTCGTTTTTTCGGACAAGATGCAATTAAAAGTTGACTTTGCGTGGTAACAGATTACAGCAGTGCGCAACATCGCAGATTTTCGCGCGAAAATGGGCCTGGATCAAATAGCCTTCGCTGCCAGCTGCAGCCTCCTTCCTCCCACACGCTTCTTACCGACTATCAACTCAACAATTCGTCCCAAGTTTCTGAACGTCTCCTCCATCCACACAAGTATGACTGGTAATGCACATATCGATGGCAGATTACTTCTGGCGACCTGCAAACCCAACCGCGGAATTGGATTTAACAACACATTACCATGGCCCCATCTGCCCTCGGACATGAAGTCTTTTAAAGCAGTTACACATGGATCAGCTGTTTTGATGGGGTCCGCGGCATACTCAGCTCTCCCAGCAAAATCGCGCCCGCTCCCAGGCCGACTTAACATTGTATTATCATCCAAGAGACGTGAGCAACTCGGTTATCCTGACGAAGTCATTATTGCTGGCTCTTTCGATGCCGCTGCTCAACTTCTTGTGCGCAGAGGAATTTCCATCGTTTATGTCATCGGCGGTGAGAAGGTGTATGAACAAGCAATTCAAATGCCGCAGTGGTCTACACGAGTGTATTATACGGAAATTTGCAACGAGTTTGATTGCGACCGTTTCTTCCACACGGATATCGATTCACACTCCGAGTTCCAACTTGTCTCACTCTCGGCCGACATCGAGGAGAACGGCGTCAAGTATCGCATGAAGGAATACGTCAGACGGAAGAGTGGAGACCACGTTTCGTCGCCGGCACAAGAAGTGAACGTAGAAGAGATGCAGTATCTGAATCTGGTGAGACGAATTCTAGACACTGGTGTGCGAAAAGGTGATAGAACAGGCACAGGGACAATGTCCCTGTTTGGTGCACAGATGCGGTTCAGTCTGCGCGAAAGTTTCCCACTGCTGACAACCAAGCGTGTGTTCTGGCGCGGCGTTGTGGAAGAACTGTTATGGTTCATTCGCGGTTCTACAAACGCCAACGAGCTGGCTGAGAAGAATGTGCGCATCTGGGATGGAAATGGGTCTCGCGAGTTCCTGGACCAGCGCGGGTTTACACAGCGAGACGTCGGAGATTTGGGACCTGTATACGGCTTTCAATGGCGACATTTCGGCGCGGAATACACAGATATGCATGCGAACTACGATGGAAAGGGTGTCGACCAACTGACAGAGGTGATTGAATGTATTAAAAATAACCCGGAAGACAGGCGAATTATCATGTCGGCCTGGAATCCATCGGCGCTCAAGGACATGGCGTTGCCGCCTTGTCATGTGCTAGCGCAGTTCTATGTCGCTAATGGCGAACTTTCGTGCCAGATGTATCAGCGGTCGTGCGATATGGGGCTTGGAGTGCCGTTTAATATCGCGAGTTATTCTCTGCTGACTGTTTTGATTGCCGAGGTTACAGGTCTGCGTGCGGGAGACTTTGTGCATGTTCTTGGGGATGCGCATGTGTATAGTAACCATGTTGAACAGTTGCGTGTGCAGGTAGAGCGTACACCGAGGAAGTTTCCGAGATTGGAAGTCACACATCGGGACGACATTGAAGCTTTCACTATGGACGATTTGAAGATTGTAGGATACGAACCACATGAGGCTATCAAGATGAAGATGGCTGTATGAGTGGAAGTAGAAAAAACAGGAAGATGATTTACAAGAATCATAAAGACTAGAAAACAAAGGTCATCTACGAATAGCGATTAGCCTGCAGGGGTGGAGGGCGGTGCATGTGGATAACCAGGTGATGAGCGACTGGCGATAAGGTAGGGTGCAAAGTGCTGACGAAGATTTTCTAGCTGAGTCTCAAACTCTCGACGAGATTGTGTGACATGTTGGCGCATGGAGTGCATATCATTGTTAGCGGTAGTCATGCGCTCACGCAGACGCTCCTTAGAGGCGAGAAACTCTGCGAGTTGTTCGGTGTCGTGTTCGATGTGACCGTTGAGTTGCTGACCGGAAGTCATGGCGGGTGGATGGTGCGGAGATGTCGGTGCGAGTGGAGGAGGCGTATGCGAAGATGAGATGTGATTAAATAGATTGTGATTTTAGCTGCCAAGATTCAAGAGACGGACGACCGCCATCCGCACCGTATGATTGGTCGATGTAACATGGTGTAATGTGCGCCGTGCTACAATACAGCCAATCACCGATGGACATTTGTTTTAGATACGGTCGCGCGTTGCGACCAGACCCGCTTCCAGCCGTTTGTGGAATATTTTCGAGCGTCGGTTCTTGTCGTAGCACTTCTGTCGTGCCGCAGGAAGGTCGTCGACAAATACCTGATTGAAGCCGCGCTCCTCAAACCAGTCAAAGCTCTGCGTGGACAGAATGAATAAGTTCCTTACTCCGTTTCGATACGCCAGTTGCTCCGTAAATGCCAGCATCGCATCGCCCTTACCCAGCTTTCTGTAGTCTTGATGTACAGCCAAGCATCCCAGCTCACCCCACGTTGCATCACCCTCAACAATCTTCAGCGACACGCATGCAATGATCATCCCGTCCCGTTCAATCACAATAAACTCCTCGATATCTCCCTCCAGTTGCGTCCTTGCTCTCGGTTTCAAAATGCCCTCGTCTTCCAGAGGCTTGATGATCTCCAGTAGCCCGCTCAGGTCTGATAGTCGCGCCCGTCGAAACCCTTCGTATAGGTCTCTTGAAATCATCAGCCCGACTCCGTCGCGGTGAAACATCTCCATCAATAGCACTCCGTTCAGAAACCGATTCAGAATATGTGCCCGACGTACTCCTTTCTGCAACGCTCTAACCGAACTCTCGAGCGCTCCTCGAAACGTGTCTGGCAACTCGTGTGTTCGCAGTTGCAGGAAGCTCGCTGCCGATTTCATTGTCAAATTCGGAATCGTGTGGTTGGTTCGACTATCAAACAGCGTTTCGCCACCAGCCATGAAAATCAACTTTTCAGCACCGAGAGAACTTGCACATGCCGCAGCAACGTCCTCCGATCTGCAATTGAAATACTGCCCCGAGTGTGAACAACCCACGTTCGGTATAACAACGATATCCCCTTGATCCAATCGCGAATGAATCGATTCCTTATCAATCCGACGAATCTTGCCAGTATATCCAAAATCTTCTCCATTGATAATCCCGAGTGGCTGCGCTGAGAAGAACGAGCCAGACACAATCTGGATTCGGGAAGCGCTCGGCATGTTCTTCACGCCCTTTGCAAGCGTTCCCTCCACCTCGAATCGCATATTCCCCGCAATCTCCTTGACAATCTGCAGAGTTGGCGCATCTGTCACTCGATTCCCATCAACAACCCTTGATGACATACCAGCACTCGCCAGCCGTTCATCCACAAGTCCCTGTGGTCCGAGAACAAGCACGAGTTTAATGCCGACGACGCGCATCAGAGCGATGTCCTCCATAACGCTAGCAAATAGCGGCTCGTCCATCAGTGCCCCCGGCACATGCAGCACGAATATCCTGCCCTGATGGGCGTTGATGTACGGGCTCGACATGCGGAAAGTGTCCACAAACGGCTGTTCAACACGCTCTGTGCGGAAGGTCGAGTCTTCCTCGCAGATGTGCGATGTCGCGCCGTTGAGGTTTCTGGCTGGTGTAGGGTGCACTTCGGCGCGCTGCTGCGTGATGCACCATTCTAGTTTTTCCGGCGGATAGGATAACCCGTCGAAAAACAGCTCGTCGTCCTGTTCGGGAGTTGGATGAATCCATGTTTTTGTATGTTTGCTGCTGCCGGTTCCTATGCCGTTACTTTCTATGTTTGAAACGCATGTGGCCGGTCGGCGTGCCGGCTGATGTGACCGATTCGAACGGAGGGTGGGGAGAATCGGCGCGAGAAAAGCGAGGTTTGATATCAGCGTGGCCATTGTACAAGTCTGCGATTGCGATGCTCGAAGGATTCAGGGCTGGTTGTTAGATGCCATTTAGAAGCAGCTGTATGCGTGACAAGGCCTTCAGTGCTGAAAGTTGTGTAGCAGTTTGACTTCGCCGACGCAGCGGTGTAGGCACATCATATGACCGTGATGACGAGGAGCGTCATGATATACAATCGACAGCGCGGCGGTTAGTGTCTTGAGCGGCGAAAAATCTTTGGATATTTTCAGGTCTGGCGCTAATCTAAATTAGTCTACGTCCATGTCCTCGTCCCTACGACTCGAATCTTCACCGTCCATCATCCAATCAGCCGCTATTGCATAGTTGAAGTGTCTTCCTGTCAATCCACTCACTTCGTGCGCACACTCTTCGTCACTGCTCCATCCGTCCACATCGACGTCTGCAACTCGACTGAGCATTTCGTCCAATCCCTCAACTTCCTCATCTTCCAAAATCTCTTCCGGCTCTATGAAGTGGATCACCTTACTCAGTCGACCGTGTCCACGCATTCCTCCCCGAATAACGCCAGCAAATTTCCGTTCGAGGTATCCAACTTTTAGCTTTCTTCCCCATTGACACACATCTGCAAAAGCCCATCCAACAACTTCCGGAACTCCCTTCACTTCTAAGATCTCCAGTTTCCCCTTCCGACCGGAGAGCATAGTCAAAATTCCAGCATCCGTCAATTTCGAAAGTCCTGTCAATCGAATCTCTGTCACGTATCGCATGAGGCCGAGCAGACTCACGCTTTTATCACCTACTGCGCATCTCGTAATTCGCACAGAGACAATTGTACTTTCATGATATCTCATCAGCTCTGAAAAGCCAGCATCTCCCAAACCTGGTAATTCGGTCAGTTCAACCTCGCGCAGTTGGCAAAGAGCCTTCCCAGCTATCCTAGCATGATGGTTTTCAAAGCCGGACATCTCGCATATCGAAAGCCGTCGCACGTCATCTTCTGGTAGAAAGCAATCGCGATTGTCAGGCTCGAACACAAACTCTCTCATACCATGTACATTACTTAACACACAACCCAGAATAATCCCATGCATCAGATCAGGTCCATCTACACGTACCCGTCGCAATCTTCCGTATCGTATCAGTCGGCGCAGCACACGTCCAAAATGCAAAGGCCCCATACCTTCTGATGTTACAACATGCAAGAAGTTTAGATTGCGACCTTTCCCCATCACATTCCAAACTTCACGCGTCATCATCCCAGGAGCTAATCTTGCCAGCACCAGCATTTCCAGCTGAGGCACTAGATCGCGAAGAAGCGCCACGAATGCCCGATACGATCCAATATGTAAATGGTCTATTGCGAATCTACGCAAATTCACACAATATCTTTGCAAACACTCCGCAACTCTACTCGTAAGCTCACCGTTGGAGCAGCGTCCGTCTATACCAGACGACAATCGCAATGTATTAAGACGAGCGCCAGTAAGCATAAACATCGCTTCGAGTTCCATAGGGTTTACACAAGCCAATAGCGAAATATCCAGCTGTTTTAGTTTGAGACAATGACTTCCCACCGCTCGGATTGTGTGATGATCCACCCAGCGAAGGGGCCCAAGCGTCAGACGTGTGACAAAGGACCCCACTCGACGAAGGAAGAGTGAGATTTCAACGTCGCCTGTCTGTTGGAATAACGAGTTTGTACCATGGCGAAGTTCTAGTGTGGACAGACTCGTTTGGAAAATGTAAAACATTCGACGGCAGGTCGCGGCAAGAGGAAGCATAGCTCGCAAAATTCTCGGACGCGGTGTGCCATTGGAATAGGGTCTTCTTGTTGCGATGGCTTCGAATATCTTGCGGAGAACGTCGTCGGGCAGTTGTGTTAGTTTTACGATAGGGGCTGGTCTGTACAGTCTCTGATTGTTTGCGACTAACTTGTGTAGATGCGGGACTGGGTGACGGTGTGAGCTGCGGAGGTAGGTCATGTCGACTGGATTGTGTTGAAGAAGTGTGGACGGTTGGGTGAAGAGGAATGGGTGAAGATGGTCAGTTTATAAAGAAGTGAGAACGGAGAATATGGGGAGAGTTTTGACGACTGGATTGCGTTATGTTTATAATTATGGCTTGGAAGAGGCACATCGTTGTCAACGGTAGAATAAGATACGGGTTGGCAATTGTTTACATCACGCGAGTATTAAACGTGCACGGTTGACTAGGCCTGGCAAACAGGTAATTGGGAATGATGGAAGGACTCAAGTTTGGAATAGTGTTCACGTAAAGAATTTGGAGGCTACAGAGTGTGAAACCAGAAGCAAAAATTGATAGCGTGCTGTTGAGTCTTCTCCCGATTCACGAGACGTTGTCCCGTCGCATGCAATCGCTGCAGATGAAATTCATTTCTTGTTAATTGGCGAGTACGTCAAGAATGACAGAGAGGGGAAAGCGAAAAAAAGCTTGCATGATAATAAACGTTGTGAGATTTACGCGCGCCGGTTCCTTACAATGCAACAGCAAGAGAAACAGCAGTTTGCTGTTAACGGAAAGAATCAGTCATTACATCATTGTTAAAGCAATTCTATTAGTCATCTACCGTCAGTGCATGCTGCAACCCGATTGAAACAATTCGTGTGCACCGCAGACGAGACGAATGCACAATTCGCAACGAGAGCGCAACGCGCAGTATACATGACTATTCTATTGAGCGGCAACAGAGAGTGCAAGCTCGATAACTTGAAGTTTCTTCAAGACGAGTGACAATGTTCCTTGCACTGTATAGCAACTAGCGACCACCAAATAATTTCATCAGCAAAACCGCTTACCAAGTTGACGAATTTGCACGACCTCGCTTGGAGCTTTCACGACCGAGTCTGCGACTGCCACGACGCCGTTTCGAGGCCATGCGTTTGCGTTTGTGCGCAATTTGCCACCTCTCACCCGACCCGCTACTCGAGTCGTCAAAACTTGCTTCAGCGAGCGACGGTGCCCGGCGACCCATCGCACGCGGCGACGCATCCTGTCTCCAGGCCGACTCATCCGTATCAGGCCGTGAATGCGACAAATCCGAAACAGTGGGCGAACCGGACGGACTGTGATCACGTGTTTGGTAACGCTGCACGTCTTCAAAAATGTCCAACTCATCCGACAGTTGCACCATGTCCTCAACGGGTGTCTGACGCAACGGAGCCACTTCAGCAGCGTCTCTTCCCGATCGACGCGGTCCGTTCGGAGCGAGCGGTAGCCTCAGCAGCACGCGGTAGTTTTGGCTGCCGCTGCGCGCCGGTGCAAGGCGCTGCATGCATTCCGTCGCAGCGGTCTGCACGAGTTGTGGCAGTCCAGTAGCGAGCTCGTGTACGGCACGGATGCAGGTTTGTATATCTGCATGGTGTTGTCGTTCAGTTTCGCGCGCCAGTCGTTTGGATTGCTCGGCGAGATTACGCACGTCGGTTGAGACTGTGGCCACGGCACGTTGCACGCTGGCAATAGTCTCTGATAGATTGCGTGTGCGCTGGACGGACTGGAGGGCTAGGTCGTCGATGCGCTTCTCCAGTCGATGCTGCAAGTCGGATACGGCGCGTATGTCGGCTCGAACGGCGTCGAAACGTTGTTCGAGACGGGTGTCACGCTCGATTTCGGCGAGTTGTCGCTCGTAGGACGGTGTGGGTGGCGGGGATTTGGAAGGAGCCGCGGGTGGAGGCTTTGATTTTCGCAGGAAGGAAAGCGGAAGGGAGGGTGTTGTGCGGCGCTTTTGAGACGGACCGGTTGCTGGTGGCCGCCAGGACAGCGCGGGCTGTTGAGACGACCCGTACGGCTCCCAGGAACTGGGGAAACTTGCGCTCATTACGTGATACTATTTGGAAAGGGACGAGGCATTTGCAGCGGCATCGTTCAAGTTGAACGTTTTTTGGTTGCGCTTCGACCCGATCCACTTCGGCAATGATTCGTACTGACCGTCTAAATTAGCGCATGCACACCATTTCGAAAGTTGGACCACATCACTCAACTGTTGTGCCGATGTACACTGAAACTATAGCAATACATAGCGTAGTTTCAGTTTACGTTATGCTAGTGTTCAAAAGGACAGTCTGTCCCTTCTGGAGGCTTCGAGATCAACAACTGGGATGAGCGCCGTGAAATATGAAATTCAGTAATTTTCAGGAGCCAACGGCACTGTCGACGTCGAGATTGTACGCACGGCGCATCAGCTGGCATGATGCTGCGCACGACGTCAATTGGCAGCATTGGCTAAACGTTCGAGTCCTTGGCCGCAGCACTGATCCGTCGGTGCGATCTGCATAAATTCAGTTCTCCGTCCGTGGCACCTCTACTCACCACTGTTACGTCCGTTCCCCTCCCGCCTCTGGTCATTTTCTAATTCGCTCGCTCCTCTTCGCAACATGCAGGCATTTGCTACTCCGCTTGCGCTGTCGCGCGTGCGCGCACCGCCCCGTCTCTCCAGTCTGGCGCCCCGTCGCAGCTGCTCCGTCGCTGTGTCGCGTCGTGTACATGTCCGCATGGCGGCCGATGCCGCGACGTCTGCTCCCCCTGTCGAGAAATTCGAGTTCCAGGCAGAGGTCTCTAGAGTCATGAACCTTATTATCAATTCGCTCTACTCTAACAAGGATGTCTTTCTGCGAGAGCTTGTCAGTAATGCCTCTGATGCCTGTGATAAGCGCCGATTCCTCGCCCTTTCTTCGGAAGATGCCGGAGAGTCTGGCTCTGCTGCAATCTACGTCAAAGCCGATAAGGAAGCCGGTGTTGTCGTTATCGAGGATGGTGGTGTTGGAATGACTCGACAGGAGCTGATTAACAACCTTGGATCCATTGCCACCAGTGGCACTTCAAAGTTCATGGAAGCTATTGGTGAGGGTGGCTCGGCTGATGTTAGCCTTATTGGTCAGTTTGGTGTCGGTTTCTACAGTGCCTATTTGGTCTCCGACCGTGTCGAGGTCATTACCAAGTCTGCTACAGACCCAGATGCCAAGCAGTACAAGTGGGAGTCTTCTGCAGACAGTTCTTTCACGGTTTCCGAGGATGATTCAGAGCCTCTGAAGGCTGGCTGTGGTACAAGAATTATCCTCCACATTAAGGAAGGTGCCAAGGAATTCCTAGATAATTTCCGTCTAGTAGAACTCATGAAGCGCTATTCGGAATTTATCCAATTTCCTGTGTACGGCTGGGAGTCGCGCACCGAGTTTGATGAAGTTCCTGATGGTGACGAGAAGGATGCAGATGGCAAGCAGAAAATGAAGCGTGTTCCGAGAACAGAGGAAGACTGGTCTCAGGTGAACAAGCTCAAGCCTTTGTGGATGCGTCGCCCTAAGGAAGTCTCTCAAGATGACTACAATGACTTCTACAAGACTATCTCTAAGGACTTTAACGACCCGCTTGCTCATACCCATTTTGCTGTGGAGGGTGACGTCGAGTTCCGAGCATTACTCTACACCCCGAAGATGTTGCCGCCAGAGCTCAGGCAGAACATGTTTGAGGACAGTGGTCGTATGCTCAAGCTCTATGTCAAGCGAGTTTTCATCTCGGATTCATTCGAAGATATCCTACCTCGCTGGCTGTGCTTCCTCCGTGGTGTTGTCGACTCTGAGGATCTCCCGCTTAATGTCAGCCGTGAAATTTTGCAAAAGAGCCGTGTTCTCAGAACCATGTCTAAACGACTCATTCGAAAGGCAGTCGACATGTTCAAGGCAATTAAAGCCAGGGATAATGATGACTATGAGGACTTCTGGAAGCAGTTCGGCCGCTACATCAAGGCCGGAATTATCGAGGGTCAGGATCAGGTTACCGAATTGACCAAGATCGCACTATGGTCGTCTTCTAACAGCACTGAGAAGTACACTGATCTTGATGGATACGTGTCGAGGATGAAGGAGAACCAGAAGGATATTTACTACGTGGCCGCTTCCTCTCGTGCGGCAGGTGAGTCTGCTCCCGCAATGGAACGGTTGCGAAAGCTCGGCTTCGAGGTTATCTTCCTTACTGAGCCTGTCGACGAGATTGCCGTTCAGAACATTGCGAACTACAAGACCAAGCGCAATGCTGACGACGACGAGGAAACCACATTCAAATTCGTTGATGTCTCCAAAGATGATCTGGATCTTGGTGATTTGAAGAGTGACGAAGAGAAGGAAGAAGACAAGGCTCTTGCCGAGGACTTTAAGGATGTTGTCCAGTTCCTCACGACCCTACTATCAGACAAGGTGGGTAAGGTGCAGGTTAGTGACCGTTTGACTGAATCACCGTCTACTATCACGCAGTCATCTTTCGGTATCTCGCCAACCATGGAAAGATACATGAAGGAGGTTGGTGCTAGTGGTATGAACGACCCTGGCATGTCAGGCTTCATGGTGAAGTCGCGTACACTTGACATCAACCCGAAGCATCCAATCATCAAGGACATCAAAGTGCAGCTAGAGGGTGCTGTGGGTAGTGACGATGATAAGGTGAAACAAACATGTATGCTCGTCTATGAGCTGGCCTTACTGACAGGAGGGTATGCACTGGACGACTCTGCTATTTTCGCCAAACGTGTGAGCTCGCTTGTGTCATCCAGCATCGCCGCACCGGAGGTCGTAATGCCCACTGAGGCACCTGCACCATCTCTTGACAATGAAGGAAAGGGCGACCCTCAGTTTGACATGAAAAACCTGGAGGAAGTCATGAAAAACAACCCAGACTTCAACATGGATAACATCAATCTCGCAGATGAAGAGGAAATCACTGGTGCCAAGAGTGAGGACCCCGTCATTGACACCGAAGTGAAGAAGGTGGATCCGGAGGTGATGAACTGAATATAAGTTATCTGGGTTCTTTTGATATCGTGTTAGGGCTGGACTTGCAATTGGAGCATTGTGCTGGTGTAGTGACTCAGACTGTAGATAGCTAATTCAACATAAAGCGCAGTCGAGAGCAAGTTTTGCTGGGGACACAATTTAAATACATTCTACCCATGTTGTGCTGACGTTCTAGGTCTTGTCATTTGAGCAGGGTTTTCTTGTGAGGCAAGTCGATAGCGCCGATTAAGCTCAGCGCAACGTACGATGAACGCATCAAGCAAGTGGTACGGACGAAGCAGACTGCGGTAGATATTTTTCGCTGATTTGTACAACTCGGGAAACATGGTAAGCGCAATCCAAACCAATAAAATTGTCGTGATTGTTTAATTGGGCTGCACCCCGCACTGCTCGGAAATCCGTATCAACAAATGTGGCAATCCAGACTCGCGAGAACATGGGATTGGATTCTCTCGCGGCGTCTTGTGGGTGAAGACAGGCACCATTTGTTCTACAGTGAATTTGTTGCAAAGGGCAAACCAGAAAAGCGTTATGTTGAGTACAAGGACAAAAACATCACCCATTCATCTGATCGAATGCCCATCGAGTGGTGGAGCTGGTTGCACAATCGACGCGATTCGATCCCCACTCCGGAGGAGCTTGAATTCTCAGAACTCAAGAAGGAACACCTTGCTGAGAAGGTTGCAATTCTAGAGGCCGAGGATGAAAAACAACGTCTGAGACAATTTTCTGGCACGAAACCTCTGCGCACCAGTGCCGAGGAAGAAGCGCGTGCTCGTCGCCGAAAAAATGTTATGCTCGAGCTAGCGAGACCTCCACAATCTGCTGCTGATGCACCACTTTCGGTTTCAAAAGCGGTCAAACCTGTTGGATTTCACGATGACAGAAATACTCGCAATGAAGGGCAAGAATCAACGGTAGGATATCGCATTATGCTCTGACAAGCCCTTCAATGTTTTCATTGTACTAACTAGTGTGAATCTTCGTGTTTTATGAAGGGAGCTGGAGAGGACTTTCAGCCAGGCTCATGGCAGCCTTCTCCAAGGAGAAGAGGTAGGTAGTTGTATAGCAACAGTTTTGTGAGGTGTAATGGTGCTGTTGGCAATAAAATCCATTATACATCGATTGAGATGATGATGCTGGTTATATTACAAAATTGAACTTGCGATATGTATTAAGCACAGAGGTTTGTCATGTGGTTGATGATTCGCAATACGTCGCGCGAGTAGGGAGATGGTGCTGTGTGCTGTTCGGAATCAGACATAAGAGCTACTGCACATTGACCTTTCAGCTTTGAGACATACTGGGATCTTCGCTTCTGATCATTTTCATCAACGTCAAGTACATCAGCCAGCTCTCTCGGTTGTGCATTGGAGAACCAATCGGTGACAAAATCAACATGATCCATGTGATCGTACACTAACAACTTTGCATCAAGCCCCAACTTACGTAATGCCGCTGCAAATCGAACAGAACTATAGATAGGTACGATACTGTCACGCGATGACGACATGATATACGTCCGCGGAAAGCCACGTACAATTATTTCATCCGGTGAGCTTTGTACATCGGGCAAATATACATTAGAAGCGGCTACTTCACCCTCTAATGCTAGGCGAGACGTCGGTAACCCCTTTACCTCCTGCAAAAACCCGTCAAAATTCTCAGCTAAACACGTCGGCGAACGAACATCAAACTGATCACCATCCAACTCTGCACATGCGGCAGGCAGCATTGGAGACACATCAGCCACACCTCTGCCTGCTTCAAACAAGAAGTGATGCATGAGATGATACGGACCTGCGCTCAAAACAGCGACATCCACCGACAACGACTCGAATTTCTTAGCGGCACGCAGCAAAGCCAAAGCGGATATTTGCGCGCCTGAAGAATGCGCGAGCAGCGCAACCTGTTGATTCGGGAATGTACGTCGAGCATATCTCAAAACCACCGCGACATCATCTGTTTGCTTGTCCATATCGCTGTCGGGATAGAGCGCGTACGACGCGACAAGCACGATGGCTTTTGTGCGCGCTGTCAGCGTTGTCGCCATCTGCGAATAATGGGTTGAATCTCCGGAGCCCCAAGCGCCGCCGTGCACGTAGACCACGACAGGTGTATGCGGCGTCTCGATGTGCGATTGTTCGTTTGCGACGCGTGCCTGCACGTAAGATTTGTGGTCCTCATGTGCATATATATCTACGGATGGCGACGCAGGTTTGTCGGATACCGTGACTGTGATGCGCTCGCGCGCGCTTCGAAGCGTTGCCGGGATACACCAGAGACCTTTTCGTAGCCACCAGAGGACGTCGTCGGCGAAAAAAGAGGCTAGAACCTTCATGCTGCGCACACGCTTCTTCCAGGTCTGCTGCCGTGTTATGCGGGAGACGGCGCCGTGTACGAAAACGGGTCGAGGTGGTTGCGGCTGCGGAGCAGTCATCGCAATTAGCTGAGGTGAAGTCGCGAAGGCAAGCATAGGTGTGGGATCGCTGGGGCAGGCTGAGGCTTATTTGTGTGTGAAAATATTGTCTAGATGGAACGTATGGCTGCTGATATATTGTTGGTTTTGGTGGTCCCGAGAGCTGTTTCAGATCTTTATATAACTTGCAATCAGCAACTGCCAGATCTCGCAGTGGAAGCGTAATTGTCCTAATGAAGTAGAGTTGGTACAATTGGGATGAGTGAAACGATAAACTATTACCTTGTGGAAAATACAGAGTGGACGAAACGATTGATCGACTTATTCCATCGCAGAGATGTGCTCTTCAAGCCATGGGAAGAACGTGTTCAGATAGTTCTGGCTTCTCGGCACGAATGACCGGTCACCGTTGCGGATAGCGTTGAGATAGTCGTGCACATTCCAATATTCCACCATGTCAACCTCCTCGGCTTGCAAAGTAAAGCGTTCAATCGGAATAGTTTCCTTGGCAACATAGACATAAATATCCTGTATCTCATTATCCACAAACGAGCCATGACGCTCGGTGCTGCCTCGTTCCATACCAGTGCAGCTCATAATATACTTCAATTCGGACGGGTTATCCAAATACAAGCCAAGTTCCTCCTCCAACTCGCGCAGGGCAGACGGTCTACTATAGTCACCAGCAGAAATGTGTCCGGCGGCGGAAACGTCCCATCTCCCCTATAAAAAACACATCGAGAGATCAAAGGTGTGAGAAAATCAAACTGAAACGGCTGCTTTGAAGCAATGGACCACAATTTGGATGCGACTTACCGGAAAAGTGTCCTTTAATTGCGACCGCTTCTGCAACAGGACCCTGCCGTCGTTGGACAGCACCCACATATGGGTCGAGCGGTGCAAATAGCCGTTCTTATGCACTAACGAACGGGGCTTTGAATAACCGGCGGGGGTGCCGTCCGGCTTGAGGATGTCGAAATGCTCCTCGGCTACGGCGGTTTTGGGCACAGCGGGGGCGATCATTGTGGTGAAGCGATTGGCTCGTGGGCGCAATCTACGGAGATTGAATCTCATGGGGAGTGCAAGCGGTGCGCAGAAAGCGTGTTGAGTCATGACGAATATGTGCCGAGTGTGACGGCCATCGTTCAAGGGTGGTGTGAGATGGTGGTGCTATATAGGCGCAATGGTGGTTGGCGTTTGTGGCGGTGAAAATTGTGCACTACAATTTCGACCTAATTTTGGTCGTGGCGATGTCCGCGCGTCTTGGTGCTCGTTCGTACACTTGTGACTTTCAGCTTTGTTCCGTCGGCGCCTTCACGTGGTGCGATGAAGGAATTTATGGCTGGTCGGAGTCAGGGAATGGAGTTTGAGCCACAAAGTAGTGGATTATCTTAGGCTTGGAAAAAGTATCAGCCAGTAGCTGTTGGATGCACAAACATAAGTAGTAACAGGTATAGTATGTTGGAAAGTACTGACGCATGCTACGCGGGCAACATTTCGATGGTCCACGGACGAAGATGATCAACGAGACGCTGACCATTCAGCGACTTGCGTGCAAATGCAAACGAAAAAGACTTTGAAAACTTTTTCTCCCAATCCATCACGCGACCCACACGTGTCGTCAAAGATTCATATCAACGCGCTGACATCGCATTGGTCACATCAGATTCATCGCGACCAATTGGCTGACATGGCAACAACAACTCCAAATTTCATCATAACCAATCCATTCCTCCATCGGCCCTGCTCCTCGCTCCGATCGCGCCCGCTTCTGCCCGCGACCGTCTCATCTCCCGCTCGCAATGTTCCGCAACGCCACGCATCTTATCCGCGCCTCGCTCCGCGGGGCGCCGTTGCGCCACGCCTCGATGCTCTCTCCAAAGGGGCAGAGCGGTCTGAAGGAAGCCTTTGCAGCCAAACTACCGTCTGCCATTGATGACGTGAAAGAAATCCGCGCCAAACACGGCGACAAACAAATCGGCTCCTGCACCGTCACGCAAGCCTACGGTGGAATGCGAAGCGTCAAAGCAATGACCTATGAAACCTCTCTACTCGACACGGAAGAGGGCATTACATTCCGTGGTTACACACTGCCCGAATGTCAAAAGCTTCTCCCAAAAGCCGCCGGAGGTTCCGAGCCGCTTCCGGAGGCCCTTTTCTGGCTGCTACTTACTAGTGAAATCCCGACCGATGCGCAGGTCGACGCATTGCGAGCCGATTTCGCCGCGCGCTCGCGACTCCCCGAATACGTCGTGTCGGCCATTGATTCGCTTCCGCTCACCATGCATCCCATGACGCAGTTCTCGATTGCCATTCTCGCCATGCAGAAACAGTCGGTCATGGCGGAGGAGTATAACAAGGGGACGCCTAAATCGATGTATTGGGAGCATTGCTTCGAGGATACGATGACTGTCATTGCGCAGCTTCCAGAAGTGGCTGCTAGAATCTATCGACGCTCCTTCAAAGACGGGTCGATCATTCCGTCCGACGCCGAAAATCTCGATATGAGCGCTAACTATGCACGTATGATGGGTTTTAATGACCCGCAATTTGACGACCTCATGCGACTCTACCTCACTATCCACGCAGACCATGAGGGTGGCAACGTGTCGGCACATGCCATCCGTTTGGTAGGTTCCGCCCTCAGCGACCCCTTCCTGTCGCTGTCAGCTGGCATAAACGGTCTGGCGGGCCCGCTGCATGGCCTGGCCAACCAGGAGGTGCTGCGCTGGATTCTCAACGCTAAGGAGAGCTTGGGTGGCAAAGAGGCGACGCATGAAAATCTAACAGAGTTTTGCTGGCAGACGCTCAAGTCCGGTAAGGTGATTCCTGGATATGGACATGCGGTGCTGAGGAAGACCGACCCCAGGTATATGGTGCAGCGTGAGTTTGGACTGAAGAATTTGCCGGACGATGATATGTTTAAGATGGTATCGATGTTGTATGAGGTTGTGCCTGCTGTGTTGAAGGAGCAGGGTAAGGTGAAGAATCCTTGGCCGAATGTCGATGCGCATTCCGGTGTTCTGTTGAGGTACTATGGTCTGACAGAGGCGGAGTATTATACAGTACTGTTTGGTGTATCGAGAGCCATTGGTCCGCTCGCCAACTTGATTTGGGATCGTGCGCTTGGTTTGCCGATTGAGCGTCCCAAGTCAGTTACTACCGAGTGGATTAAGAAACACTATGAGGAGGCGGAGGCTGTTACTGCCTAGTTTGGTCATTTTGATGTAACTTGTCTGTGCAGGTGCAATAGTTTTTGTAAACGAGGCCGAGTTTTGCTGCGCTTATACTACTACAGTCGACCTCTTGTCAAACTGTTATACAACTGCAGCACATTTTGTCCACACAATCACAATACGCATCATTCGGCCAAATGAGCAGCTTTCATTGGTAGTGCCACCTCATCTCACGAGACCCCCACCAAATCACTGGCTGTTTCCAAACTACATCAAATTCATCTCCGTTCCTTCCCCACGACCGTCAACACTCCCGAACTAACACTGTTGGTAACGCTCCGAAGAAAGCCAACCCTCCACTCACTCAACTGCTCAACCTCCCCTCTTATACAACTGCATGATGCCAATCGTCCAAACTGCACCAACCCCTCATTCACACTTCTCTCTTCAAAATGCAGAGACGCCCACAACCCATCCCTCTGGTAACAACGCGCTGTCTCCGCACATCTCTTGTCTGCTGCTTATTCCTCATTCCATCCCTGTACATTCAAATGCACAGCGACAGATGGAACATGCAACTCAAAAAATTCAACCGTTCAACCCTCATCACATCCGCCGAAACGCTCATGGTATCCGGCTTATCATTCACACCACATTCGCCATATGATGAAACTAAAGCTTCCGTACTTCCAACCTCTCAAGACATTGCCGTGTGCATCACAGGGCATCTCAGGAGTTTTTACCATCAATCTGTACACACTTCTATTCAAACAAATCTCATCAATGTACTCAACAGAACCGGTGCGACTGTCCATGTTTTCTTTCACATAGCCGACGATGATGTTCCACGAGCTGGCACGACCCGTGCCAAACAAACCGACGTTGCTGCTGTACTGCACTCCTTTCATCCCGTCTCCGTTTCCCATTACCGCTCGGAAAAGCTTCGTCCTCCGCGATTACCGTCATGTAATACAGCAAGGGTCGACATGGCGTACCCCTATGCTCTCTTGAGAACATCTCAGTGTTTACAACAGATTCGTCGAATGGAGACGAAGAGAGGGTCCAGATATGCTTGGATCTACAAAACGAGGCCGGATATCGCGTTTATAGACCCCCTCGCAGACCCATCATCCCTGTCACCCGATACTTTATACATGAATCAACACGACCCAGGTGCATCAATACACTCCCATGATTGGCTTCGGCTCAAGTTTCCAAGCAAAGGTCACGTATTGTCGGGTGCAGTTGCAGATCATGTGCTTGTGGCATCCCGCCAGGTAGCCGAGGTAGCCTTTGAAGCCATTCACGCCTTGGCTAGTTGTGACCTGTATGATCTACCCATGGGAACGTTGAATAGCGAAGTTGTGTTCACGTATTGGCTTGTGAGAAATGGTATCAAGTTTCAATCTCTGCCATGGCTTTGGTTGCTTGTACGTGACACCGAGGGGCCCGAGTGCAATCGTTTGCGATGGATTCACAATGAACCTCACGCACACAATGTTTCATTAGAAGATCTTTGCGAGCAGTACAGTCGCTTAGGTTCGTTTCCAATTGAGTCCCTTGCGACATCTAAAGCACCGATGTCAATATCCTCGTGAGTATTGCTTTGCACAAAAATCAGGAAGATGACTATTTTACAAGTGAGATAAACCACAACATTGTGCCATGCAACCTCCGTTGTCATCTTCTTTTCAATCTTACAGCATAAGTTAGTTGTTCACGGCCCATGATCAAAATGCACACAACTTGCGATATGGCGATTTCCTCGGTGTAGCGCAAGCTTTCTCATCGACTCTAAACTCCCTAGTCACCCTCAGATTCGTTGTCTTCTTCACTTTCAGCATCTGATAATGATCTATTTGGTATTGTCTTTCCACCTACGGATGGGACAGTATTCTCGTCCCTCTCTTTGGAAGCTATTTCCGACTTTTCCATATCTTCGTCTGGGGGGCCAGCGTCTGCCTTGCTTTGTTCTCCTTCCTCAGGTGGGTTAGATTTTGCGCCATCTGCAGGGGTCTCACCGCTACTCTTCTCATCAGTTCTCGTCTCGACAAACGCGATCTGTTCTTTCGTAGCTTCGGGTTTCTCGGCATCAGATTTTTCGTTCTCTTTCGCATGACTTTCGTTGTCAGAATCATCAGAATCAGAGGAATCGCTACCAGAATCGCTACTAGACTCATCATCTCTGGCGTCTGCTTTCTCTGGATTTTTTGACGCTTCTTCCGTTTCTTTCGCAGCATCAGTGGCCCCAGCTTCATCATCAGGCTTTTTCTCATCAGGAACTTCTTCTGCAATATCTGAAGTATATCTGGTGTCCTTCGGTGTTTCTACATCTGAGGAGGGTGCTGGGATGGCCTCCAGAACGGCAGCCTCTTTGGTCTTCTCTTTAGAGCCTTCATCTGCATGTGCATCACTACCTGCATTCTCCTTCACCTCTGCAGGTGCATCAGGTCTAGGACTCTGTTTGACCTCGGTAGGCGCCTCGTGTTCAGAACTCTGTTTGACCTCGGCAGTTGCCTCGGGTGCAGGACTTTGTTCCATTGCCTCTGGGGCCTCACGTGCTGGGCTCTGTTCCATCGGGGACGGAGATTGATTATCAGGTTCGTCGTCAACATCAATCACAACGACTTCATCAGTGTCACCCTCTTTAGCCAAGACTATAGGCTCCTTCTTCTCCGTGGGTTCCTTCTCTTTAAGACCAGATGGACTGCTTGGATCCTTACTTCTTTCATCTGTTTCTGGATCTTCCAGATCGACAGACTTTGGTTCTTGATCAGCATCTGGGTTGACAGACTCTTTTGCAGACTCGTCTTTTTTAGTTTGTTCCGTAACAACTTTGTTGTGTTTGCCAATCTGTTCAGTAATGTGATCATCATCTAGTGTCTTAGGATTAGACTCCTGGTTAATATTTGGCGCTATTGGAGATTGTTCTAGACCCAGATCCAATTTGCCTGCCTTGGCCAATTGCAACATTTTATCCTCAAGAGCATTGAATCTGCTCTCCATGCGCTCAACAGCATCCTCCATAGATGTTTGTGCGTCCTCCACAGCGATGAGTACTCGTTGGAGGATATCGGATCGCACGAGAATTTGGTCGATCTGTTTAAAGTGGGCTTCAAGTGTGTCAACAACAGAGGATCTCATGTCCTCCATTCTGGTAGAGAAGTCCTCCTTAATACCATCAAGCTCTTCGGTCGAGATACCACCCGAGACAACAATGGGAGCGTCGGTTTGCGGTGTTGAAGGAAGAGAAGATTTACGCCGCTTACTCGTCGGGATTTCGTGCACGCGACGACCCTTGGCAACACCACGGGTAGTCTTCATGCGCCATTTCATCGTCGGGTTCTGGCTGAAATCAATGTGCTGTTCCGATCTATCTTCTGTGTACACGACATCGAATTCGCTCGGACCTGGTCCCTTCTTGACGATAGTTGCCGCAAACCACTTGCGATACTCATCCCAGTAAATTTCAATCGTGGCGCCAACAGGAAGATTGACCCGTGCGGCTCCGTTAGCAGCGTCAGCTGCTACAGCGGCGGCACGCTTGCGCTTCCCAACTGCCGACAATACGGTTGTATGATTCGCGGGAAGCTTGTTGGATGCTTTACTGCGAATGGCTTGTTCGATTTCATACAGATCACGCCTCCGTGCCTGCACGGCCTCCTCAGCAGCTTCCAGAAGAAAGCGTGCATGCTGGACGACCCACGCGAGATCGGGACCTTTGTTGAAGATGGCAGTGTTTCGTGCCAGAAGACGCATATCCTCGAGATAGTCTTCCGAAGACAGATACTTGTTTGCTTTGATTTTGTCGCGAATCTGATTAAGGAAGATGGGGTTCTTAATGATATCGGTATATGCCTTGAGGGTGACAGGTACGGTAAAATCCACGCCGGTGCCACGTGGCCGGGAAAGAAAGGTCGCGTTCTTAGGACCTGTTTCGCCGAAACGCACGCGAAGAATTCGCAGAGGGGGGCCTTCTTCGGCGATGTAACCCTTGGCATCGCGCACTTCCTTCTCACATTCGAGCAGGAGGGAGCACAGAGCGGTTTCGGGGTCGTTCTTGAAGGACTGGACGCGTAAACGAGCGGCTTCTTTGTCTGCATTTGCCTTTTCGTCCATCTCACGAAGCTCGCGCATGATGCGCGCCTCCTCGGCCTCGAGGTCATGCAACTGGCTGTCGGCATCGGCATTGATCACGCTCATGGTGGAAGGAGGGGTTGGACAATTGTTGTGGATGTTCAGGGGCTGGTGCAGCCTGTCGTTCGCGAAAGAGAGAGGAGGTGGGTTGCGGAAGCTTTGGCTTGATGAAGGACGGTTGGGTGCGACAGGGACGAACTAGAACATACACAGCGCTGTACAGCAAATGAGTGCGTGCACTGCGGTAGGGATCAACGCCAAGCCGTGAAACGGCCGCCTGTGTTTGCACCCATGAATGTACAAAAAATCTGCGCGATGCATCCCTTGCATCCGGCCTCTCTAATTAGCGTATCGCCTACAATTCCGCCCTATTTCAATTTTGTAATTGGAATTACTTTCTTGCCTTGTCAATTACCGCCCTTGTCTGTTCCGCTTATTGGACCGTGCGACGTGCTCGCGCGACATCCCAAACAGCTGCATCCGACAGGGCAACTTGATCCAACGTGCGGTCTTCTCCCCAAACTGTTCAATCGCACCTTCCCTGGCCCAGGACATAACTCAATTGGCTATGCTTACCTAATGCAAGCTTCCAACACAGTCCGGCCACTCGTGCCTAATGCTCCCACATGATTCTTACTCAATTCTTCACCACCATCTCTGCTAATCATCATGAAGTCGAGCCGCATTGCTACATCTTGTGATTCTCTGGCGCTGCATATCGTGCTTCTCATCTCCTTTTTCGTCCTCCTCCAAATACCTGGCTGGGCCCGCCTCCCCAATTTGGCAAATTTCATCACAGTGGACACGCTCTCTGAAACCAACTGGACCCAGATTGCGAACCCAAATCTCTCCATAACACGCGTCCAAGCTTCCGGACTGCTGCATCGCAAAATCTGGATTCTTCCCTTCGATGAAGCATGGCAATTGGGACTGCGGCTGCAGAATTCCACGGCACAGTGCGCCGCCAGATATGCACCCATTGAAACACACGTTGCGAGTGGTGCATCTATCGCGACCGCCGCAACACATATCGCAACATATGTCAAGAGGAATCGACGGGTGGTGCCACTCATACCCTTAGGCCGTCCGTTCTTACTCGAGTATGGCATGGACAGAGAGATTGTATACGTCTTTGCAATGCTCGTTGAGGGTTTATTTCCTATCAAATCCACGGAAAGTTTTGAGGAGCTCGTCAGGCCTGTGCAGTTCGTACGAATGGTTGAAAGCTTGACTAATGATTCCGAAAGGGTCATTGTCACAGATGATCAGTATAATGGTTGTTCACAAGAGAAAGCAAGATGGCTTGCGAAAGCTGTGTCATATGCGGTTAGGCGTTTCCAGTTGAAGGGTCTTCTGACAAAGGCGAATCTATTGGAAAGTATGCAAACTAATGATCCTATTTGTTGCCGTGAAAGCGTTGAGACGACAGAGAATCTCAATGATTGCGGCTTACCCTGTAATGGCACAGGATTGTATAACATATTGTCTTACTTACCGAAGGCGTGACCATATCACTTTGTTTGGCTGCTCTGTTGAGAGGAATCTTGTGAAGTGACATGCGCTACCCTAGGCTTAGTGGACAGAGCAGAGAGAAGACTTGGGATATATAGCAAACTCTTGATAAGCGCCGTAAATGTTCCAAAGGCGACCGTACTACATCTGCTTGGTACGATTTCATGATGTCTGGCGGAGAAAATATGTACGTTTCCGTCCCATGCCAGGCCTTGAGGATGTATTAGGTTTGCACCACCCCACAAGTGCTCCATAATACTATAGTTATAAACATTGTTTTCATCTAATTGCAGTCGTCGCGCGTACATACCCGAACGTAATCCAACAGTGCAATAGCAGACGATATCGACCGGTGTAGAGTTGGAAGCACTCTCAATCTCTTTTAGCATATGTTGGGCATCTGAGACTGGGACTGCGTCTTCAATGATGCTTGTAGCAATTTCCTCTTGTTCACGAACATCGATGATAAGTAATTTGCGTCCAATTGAAGCGGACTCATTGCGCAGCTGCGAAAATTTCTCAAATGATAAGTACGGAACATCGCTTATAAATTTAGAAACCTTCTCCTTGAGACTGTCCGCGTGCTTCCGTCGTTCGATATCACTCAGTGCCTCGGTCATCTTGGCTGTAACTGCTTTGCTCTGGAAACTGTAGATGGAATATCTGCGTTCCGAGCTGCAGGATGACACAAGATCACATGAAGGTTTCACCATGATGTACACGTGGACAGCTGTGAAAAGGGCCACACTACTTTGTTGTTGTTGTCACCATGAGGTACCATCATGTCGCGATGCTCCAACACTCTACGCACTTTAGACCAGGGCGCGTCCAAGGTTGTACGTGACATTATTAGCAGATGTCGATGCCAGCGGTTACTCCCCACAATGGGGAAATATCGTGTAGCATTGAGGAAACAAACCGAATTCGAATTTCCCTGGGCTTGAAACCGCTCCGACAGACTTCTACCAACAAGGTAACGCCCGCCGCTCCAAGCAAAGCGCCCCAGCCGAAACCAGTAAGTCCTAAACCAAAAAGAGATCATTTTTTGTTTGATATTGCTGAAAGCGCTTCAGACTCGGATGGTGACAACGAGATTAACCTTTCCGACTGGGTGAACAGGTCTCGAAAAGCAGCCACCAAAACAGAATCGAAACAACCGAAAAACGAATTAGTTCCAACAGATAGTAAGGTAGAAGATCCTGCACAGCACCATGTTCAGCTCAACTTACCAAACGCGCCAGACCTAGAGGAAGGAGACTCAATGGTATTCACTCTTGCCGACGCAGACGTATGTGCGGAAGAGGAAGACGTTCTTCAAATTCCAGGTGCGAAAGGTCGCAATTCGCCTGACAAAGATGAAGATGAGGTTGATGCGGAAGGCGGAAAGTCCCGATCGATAAAAATTTCTTTCCGAGACGGCAAAGCTTCCAGCGTTGAGGAAACTACTCTCATCAACAAACCAGCTAAACAGAGCATAGAGGAGAAACCGCCACAGGAGAAGTCGGTTACATTTGCGGTGCCAAAAGTTGAATCCGACTATAAGACGGACCCATTCAAGTCTGTTGCTCACAAATCTCGATCACAAAAGCCAAAGAAAAAGCGAAAGCGACGCCGTGAAACCAGTGCAGATGCGAGTGATGAAATGCATGCGCAAAGCGAAGTACCAGTATCAAAAGGCCATATGGCTGCATTGCGTGCAAAGGTTAGCACTGCAGCCGCAGATGATAACGATGATGACGACGATGAACACTATGCATTACTGGCGAGAGCACATCGACTTTCAAAGGAAAAACGATTAGCAAAAGCCTCCGAAGTTGTTTTAAATGCCATTGAACGTATAAAGGAAGATAATCTGGACGAGGCGGACCGCGATGGATCGATGAAAATCGTGTACGATGAGATGGAGCAGTTCATGCATAGCATACCTGCACCAGAGGTTCAAAGTGATAGTGAAGAAGAAAAAGCTGACCTACCAAATGCTGTCGAGCCGATTCACACTTCCTCCGCGGAGCCGCCTGAACATGAAATGGAAGTGGAGCCCGAACCGGGTGTTGAAGAAACAATCAAAGAGGAGAACACAAAGAATGTACAACCAACCGCCCCACTGGACCTGACGGAAGACACCGCGGGTGGATTGAGTGTGGCAGCTACACTACAGCGGCTACGAGCAATGGGGGAACTGAAACACAAGCCAGTACAGCGTGGACGGGCTCGAGACGCTCGCTTTTCGGAAGATGTGATGGGTAATGGTGAAGAGACGCGTGATATAAAACTATCGTATCTAGATGATTACGGCAATGAACTGACGCCAAAAGAAGCGTTCCGCGTGCTCTGCCACAAATTCCACGGGCACAAACCAGGGCAGAATAAGAAGGAGAAACGCATGCGAAAGATGCTAGAGGCGCTTCGTGTACAGCAAATGCAAAGTGATGATACTCCGCTCGCGTCCGCGGCGGCATTGAAAGAAGAAACGAAGAAATTGGGCAGCGCGCATGTGGTGCTATCTGGCTCACAGGCGTTGAGACAGCAAACGTTGGAACGTCCTGTTCTGACGAAGAGCGTTCAGAAAGTCAAGAAGCCGGAAGTGTCAAAGCCAAATTTGCCGGAGCAGAATGGAATTGAAAGTAAAGCAAACAGTACTGAGCAGGATCGAGGGGAGAAGAAGGTTGCTTTCTCGTTTGGAATTGAGGGTAACGGTGCTTTGAAGAGACGTCGGAGGTAATTGGACAGTTGCTTATCTACATCGTAAAGACTAACTAGAAAGCAAAGCAGAAAGATGCTGCTTTTGTGATCCTAGTACTGGCGTAGAGTTGCAGGCTTTATCATCTACATTGATATTCGGTGATCTCGGGAGTATATAAAATTGTCCCAAATTATGACATGCATCATGGCTTGAGACGTACAATACCACAGATGTTTAATCTCCGAATGAATCCGAGACCCACATTGTAGTACTCGTCTCTGTATTGGCAAGCAACAGTTGCGCTCAACTCCTCTGCAGCAAACCAAGTTCTCGCGAAAGACCTAAGGAGGCATACGGAATGGACTACTCCCGAGCAGCATTTCTGACACCGACTGGGATACCATTGCCTCATTCACGCTCGGCTTCAAAACTTTCTTCAGCAACGCCAATACACTGTACTGCCAAGAATGAGTCACAGCAACGACGGCGTCGTCGCCCAGAAAAGAAAGCATCTGCATTTGAAAACACAATCGATGACATGACGATGAAACGAATGGGTCGTGGCACAATCTATTACGGTGAACGAGCGTCGGATTCGAAGATACCCGACGACCAATTATTGCCCGAAGACGAACTTCTCAAACCCAATCCGGTGCTGGTCACCGGTAGTACTGGTCGAACCGGCCAGTGGATTACGCTTGGATTGCTCAATCAGCGCTTCAATGTTCGGTCTTTTTCGCGAAGTTTCGACAAAGCAGAGACCCTGTTCGGTCCTTCTGGCTCCAATGTTGATGTTTTTGAAGGCGACGTGGCTAACTTTGACCAAGTCTACGACGCTGTTGATGGCGCTGTAGCAATCGTGTGCGCCAGCAGTGCTGCCTGGTGGTGGCCGGGTGGTTTTGACACCGTCGATGTGAAAGGCGTGCGGAATCTAGTCGATGCTGCATTGAAGGCGCAATCTGTTCAACGGTTTGTGCTAATTAGTTCGATGAACCATGGCTCAGCGATGGGAAAGGCTAAGGCGGAAGCAGAAAATATTGTAAGACAGAGCGGCATTCCGTATGTGATTCTGCGTTCTGCTAAGCTCAATAATTCTGAAGCGGGAGTTAATGAAATTGTACTTTCCCCAGATCGAAACGATTCAGCTAAGTCGAATTCTGCTGGTATTAGTCGCGTTGACCTTGCGCAATGTGTGTGTCAGTCCCTCGTTTATAATCGGTCCGTCTCAAAACTTCAAGCTGAAAATACTGAGAGTGACTTTGATTTCCCAAGCTGTACTATCAGTGTGCAAAACGGTACAGATCCGTACGTTCCCGATAAGCGATTTTGGAAACGCGAGTTCAACCGCATAAGTGATGCCTATCGCGACAATACCGATTTAGAAACGGAGCTATAGTGCACGTCAATCAATCGTTTATTATAAATTGTCTAGTAGTACAATCCGAGCGCGCTTAATCGATTTTGGAAATGTCAACTTGCTGAGCGGAACTCGATAAGCTCACCGCCTTTTCTATATCACCATCTGTACTGTCTTCAGCTCGTATGAAGGGTTCCTCATCTTGTTCTGGTGGCGCTTCATCTATTAGTCGCAACAAAGGCAACGCGAGCAGACCACTAAAACTACAAATGGTGATGAGAATCCAAAGATTGTCAAAATTGGACTCATTGACTCCCAATGCTGTTGTGAGCAGAGCACCAAGTTCACTCGAAACTGCACCGCTAGCATTGTATACGCTCATAAGCGCAGCGAAGAGTGTCCCTTCTACGCCTGGAGGACACATACGAGCGGCGAGAACCAATGTGGGCATAAAAGCAACTTGTCCCAGAGCTGTCAGAACGGCAGAATCTGTGAGCGCGAAAAACTGGTCCGATATACCCAGCGGGATATTTGCCCGTGTAACCAGTATCACCTGCGTCAGACTAAGTGGCACACTCGCTATCGTGGACCAAAACAGCTGTGTCTTCACGTCTAGCTTGCTTAAATAACTTCTGTACAACCACAAGCCGAAGAGTGCAGCGCCTGACGAGGCGAGTCGGACCCGTCCGAGAAATTCGGGTCCAAAGCCTAGTACGTTTGTAGAAAAAAAGAACAGAGCACTCTCCGGGGACGGAGTTGCCTGCCATGCAAAAATGAAAGCCACCGGTAAATACACAGACGGGTTACGCAACGCGTCCCACAAAGCTAGAGACCTTTGCTTTGCGGTGGGGAGAAAACCACCAACACTTTCCGGAGATACTCTTTCCTCGGAGATGAGGCCTGCAAAAAGCGTCGTGGTGATGGGAAGGATAGCGGTGAGTGCGAATACCTCGCGTACCCCAAGTGTCTCAATAAGGCTACCGCTAAAGTACGCCGAAAGTAAACCGCCAACAGCAGATGTGCCCCAACAAAGAGATTGAAGCGCACCGGAGCGCTCAGCTGGTAGTTTGCGGACACGTTCCACGACGATAGAATCTGCAACGACGTCTGAGATCGCAACAGACATTGACGAGGCTATTGTTGCCACTAGGGCAAGAGGTGCGGAATTGACGAATGTCGCTAAAGAAGTCCAGGCTGCGACACCGAGAGCGCCGGCGCCGATGAGATAGGAGCGTCTTCTGTAACCGAATAATGGGAGCGAATCTGAGAGAAAACCGTATACTGGCTTGATGAGCCACGGAAACATTGCGGCACCTGTTAAAGCAGCGCACTGGGCTGGTGATAAGTGCAAATCATCTTTTAAGAAGAAGGAAATCGCCAGTCTAGAAATTCCAAGCGCACCTTGGACGAAATACACGGATAGGATTGCTGCAAGCTCGGGTGAGGGTTGGAAGCCAGACAGAAGTGTATCGAGAAACTTGGCGGACGCTGAAAGCGTCTCTGTTGATTTGGGGCTATCATGGCGTCTGCTTTCCAAACAGACGATTCGCGAAGATCTCTGGCGTTTTCGCGAGACTGCGGGTTTTTGATGATGAGGATTGGCGCGGGATATGAAGCATGACTGGGATGTGTGCGGAATTGGAGCAGATGATACAACAGCTGTGAATGCGACAGGAAAATTGTTGTGCAAGCGAGATGGGTCATTCATAGCTGAGGTTGGCAAGAAGAATTAGTGTGTTATGGTTGGGCTCTGGAAAGAAGTTGTTAATGGCATTCGTTGCCGGTCACTTCTATACTGGCAACTTGGGATTATGTGGGGCTCGAAAGCTTTTAGAGATGCAATAATGACCTCTCAACTGGACTTGATGGATACAATGAGGATTAAATTCTGCAATTTTTCGAGTGCGGTCCACTGGCACATGCGATGTGGCATGGTCACAGCTTTGTTTATGAAAGTAGCTGATGTTCCACAACAACGGAAGGTAATGCGTCTATCACGGATCATATCGTTCTAGTGCGAAAGATTTAGTAGTACATAAATAAAGATGAGAAGGTTGAGATCAACTCTGCACACGTTATTCTTCATCAAAGATAGCATCGATCTCATCATCCCAATTGCGTTTTCCATCCGGCAAATCTTCCGTTGGCGCTGGTGGCGGCGCATCGAACTGTGACCCCGTCTTCAGTTTAGGAACCGTCGATTCGTTTAGTGCCGCGAGCTCTTCATCTTCGTCGTCAGCAAACAGAGCAGCAGGGTCATCGTCATCTTCATCGACGGACACTTCCGGCATTACGCCAGCATTAGCAACGAGTATTTGGCGAATACGATGAACATGATAGAAATACACCGTCCAGAAAGCATCTTCTTTCATCTTCCCAGGCACCAAACCAGCACGCAGGCGTCTCATATTCTTATCAGCTTGCAGAGCTGCGAGCGCCATACTTGAATTTGCATCAAAGTCAAACTTGAAGTTATTCTTCTCGGCGACGTCTGAAAGAAACAGATCAGTACGTTTCTTCTTCGAGTAAATTGCATCCACAACGATTTTCAGCATTTCTTGACGCAGGGTGTCAGCATATTTGTGTTCCTCTTCCGGAAGGGCGGCGAGATCCCACGGCGCGACGGGAACATGCGTCGTCTGTGCGGGCTTTGCAGGTGCAGCATCCACGAAGATCTCAAGCGCCTCTGCATGTCCCTTTTGCAGGGACTGCGATGCCTGGTCGATGAACTTACGCGTCGAAGACGTGATAATTTCGGCACGTTTGGTCAGTTCAGTTTGATCGATGTTCAAATTCATAGACTGGACTGATTTGGACACGTCATCCACAAAGCCGGCCGAGCGTTGGCGAAGCACGGAAACTTGGTCATTGATAGTTGCCGTATCGACCGAGTTGGTCGCCTCCTTGAGTTTCTCGCCGACATTAAGCGCTGTCTCCCACAGCTTTCCGCCAGCGTCCTGCAACCACTCGTTGGGTGCAGTTGCAGTCTGTGCAGCGCCTGTCGCCTTGGGCTCTGATGGCGCCGCCGAATTGGACATCCACCCGTTCCACATCGATCCCAGCGCTGCGAGCGGGTCCGCGAGCGCGGCTGGAGCTGCCGGTCGCGTCGGGGCGGGTGGTTGCCCGTTGGATGGGGTGGATTCCGGCTGTGGCGCGGATGCAGTTTGAGAGGGTGCGTCAGATGAGGTTGTGGTATCCATCTGGTATCGAGAGGAGGAATGTGGTGAGTGGGACGACTGAGTGCAACCGTTTGTACGACCTCAAGGATGGATCTTTCTTGCCATTGATTGACATTCAAGACGGAAAAAAACTGTGGAATTGTAACTTTGAAACCACCGCATCTCACATTGTAAGGTCGTTCTGTTATCATACCACTGTATTTGCCAGCAATGAGCACACTCTTGATAGCTTTCGCTACTTTTCCCCTTGCGATTGTTCCCGCTCCGCTCCAGACACAATCTGTCTCCAATTCCCACACACCAACATGTTCCTTCTCTACTCCTTCTTTGTTGCACTCTTCTCTCTCTCCTTATCTGACGAAGCCGTGGAGCAGTTACCACCGGAACGTCAGCTCCTCTTCACCGCACTTCTAATCCGACATGGTGACCGCACGCCCCTATACACTTTCCCAACCGACACTCTTCCGCTCTCCGCCTGGCCGGAAGGAATCGGCATGCTGACATCAATCGGTGCCCATGCGCAGTATGTACACGGAACAAAACTTCGCACGCGCTATGTCGACACCGGCTTTTTGCCAGAGACCTACGACCAGTCCACAGTATATTGTCGATCAACCGATGTGGACCGCACCATCCTCAGTGCTAATGCCCTCTTCATGGGCCTCTATCCACCAGGCACAGCAAGTTTATCCGACGTTCGCGAGCGTTTTGGTCACGATGCCCCCACCGAAATGGAGTCCGGCTTACCGCATCGTATTCAGATCATTCCCGTTCATACGACATCGACAGAGACGGAAGATATGCTTATTCCAGGCATAAACTGTCCACGTCATGACGCTCTCATGACCGAGAAAAGAGCCTCTGCACCATTCCGCAAAGTAACTTCCCAGAATGCAGCCGTTTTAAAGGCGGCCAAAAGGGTTACGGGTAGTAAGAAGGACGTGTTTACCCTGTTCGACCTATCCGATCTATCTGATACTTGGAATGTATATGCTGCGCATGGTGTTCCCTTGCACAAGGGTGCCACTCCCGAATTGGTGTCCCAGGCCAGAAACTTGTCCAATTGGCTTCTGACGTACGGAAACGACGGTAAAGAGGTCAATCGTTTACGCTCTGGCCTCCTTCTCAATGACATCAAAGAGCGCATGGCTCTAGCTAATCTACGTGATAAGCGCGTGCTCCCACAGAAAGCCCTGAAGAATTATAAGAAGTTTGTGCTGTATTCCGCGCATGACACTACGCTTGCAGCCGCTCTGTCCGCAATGCGCGTCTTCAACGGCGTATATCCCCCGTACAACTCCACCGTGATGTGGGAATTGCACAAAGCCAGTGACGGTAAGCTCACAGTGCGTGTAGAATATAACGGAGCCGCAGTACTACTTCCAGGATGTGATGACTACTACTGTCCAATTGCACAATATTTAGCATCGACAGACGACCGCACAGTCGCGGGCCCGCTTGCCCGTCGACGGGAATGCATGACCGGTATGCGCAGGTTCGCCTCCATGACATGGGCGGTTCTAACGAGAGAGAAGAATCTTGACGCTGGCAATTTCGGTCTAATCCCAGATGAGAAAGATGGTATTTCTTTTCAGACTGTTCTTTTTCTTGGCATCGCCATTGCTATTTTTCTGGCTGTGGCGCTCATGGCGTTCAAAGTGCGACGAAGGTATCAGGGTTATGCTGCGCCGGGTGCGGACAAAAGCATGGATGTTGCACCGATTACACCGGGCGAGATGGACTCGCTGTCGGGTCGACGTATACTCATGTAGGTTCAGGTCGTGAGCGGCTGTTGAATATAATCGTGGCTGTATATATCATCTGGTGGCATTTTGGCGAGGAATAGCCAGCTTCAATATTTACAACGTTTAGAGATGCGGAGCTTCATGCCGTCAATGCTAGTTTTCTTGTGTTGTAGCTTGCGACTGCTCGTTTGTCTCTTCTTTCCCCTCTTCCTGAGCTGGATTGAAGCGCAAATCCGCTGCAGAATCTTTCTGTTCCGTCGCAGGTGCACCGTTCGCCATCTCTATTAGATTATTCAAGACTTTCCGAGCATCTGTAAGTGACTCTGCCGTTTCGGCGTCCGTGCCCGCTTTCTCTGTATTGTCAAATTCAACAGAGAATACTGCTTCCATGGTCGCAAAGAATTCAACGGCGGATGGCTGTGGAGCACCATTGTCTTCGCAGAATGTGAAAATACAGTTGGTAAGGAAACATAACAGGTTAGCCAGGGATCGTTGGAACTCTGCTTTGGCTGCATCGTTTTTCATCCCAATCACAACTTCCTTGAAAACTTCAGACGCAAGCGACGTGTTGTTCCGCCGCGTAGGCCCAGTAACCAGATTCCTTAAAATGTTGCAAATCACTGAGGCAAAGAAATTATGTTCCGCCGCATCTACTGACGCAAAGCAGCTCTGCATAATTCCCCCAATCGTATTCCGAAAGCTTTCGTTACTGCCCGGAACGCAGAATGAAATGAGCACATCACTCAAAAACTCTCCGAGCACATCAAGCTTTGCAGGCTGACCTGTTAGTTTGTTCTGCGCAACCTTGCAGGAACTCATCATTCTACACGATGTGCTCAGCACCAAGGTCATGGTTTTCTCTAGGGCAAGACGGTCGGAACTCTCCCGTTCTTCATCGTTTGTCGAAGTCTTGAATACGTATTGTTCTCGCATTTGAAATGCCAATCGCAGCAATTCCACTATAGGACGTGTCATTTTGTGCGGATCTGAACCATGTGAATATTCTGAAACCCCTTTCACCAACGATTCGACACAAAGCAGACCGGGACCAGTGATGTAACCAAGCCCGATAGCATCTGCACAGTGGGCAACCGATACGCTGGATAATGCATATGCGAATGATTCATCAACCTTTGATGCGCGTTCAAGCAGTGATACCCCACTACACCATTGCAACATCTCTTGAAGTTCTCCCAACAACTCTGCACTAGGAGATGTATCGCTTGTCGCACATAACACTAATCGCCATACCGCCGTTAAGCACTGCAGCAGTAATGCAGAGTCAGGGAGATCTCTTGTACCACTACTAGTATCAAAATTGTCCAGCACATAGTCAATGGCACCTAGGCACCCCCTTCTGATTTCACTCACAAGTTGCATTGCACCGCTGGGGAAATCCTTCATAGCTTGACCAGACTTCTGAGAAGACATTGCCAAGCATCGGAAAAACTCTTCCCTCAACTCCAAATTTTCGGTGAGCACCAACGCTGCTGAACGAAGAGCCCTTAACGAAGTGGCCCTAGCTTCAAACCCGGAGGCACTCGTGTCAAGTTCATGTGAATCTAATGTCGAGGCATTCTTCCTGCGACCAGACTTCCTCGTTGTTTTTCTTGATTTTGCGCTCAGTCGTGGAGCACGATGGCCAGAAATTGCACCATCAGCCCATCTTGAGAATACCGCCCCAAGTTCGGATATCTTATTCCAGCGCATACCGCAGAAAATAAGCGACGTCACCACGCTTTCGTGATCTTTGATTGCTTTCCCTTCGCGTTCATGCCAATCAAGAGCTGAATCAAGCTGTTCGCGCCAGAATGTAGTGATTGGCTTCACCTTGGCTGGAGATACGCAGCTGGCGATTCTCCAACATGCTGCACGGGATTGAGGGTTGTTTCCCCTAGGAATCAACAGTGGTTTCAAAGCTTCACCAGCAAAAATCTCCTCAACATAGGTCTTGAGTTCTGCATTTGCTGATTTTTGCAAACTTGGCGACATCGATACCAACAAATCCGCGACGACATCTAAAAGAGTCGCTTTGTCAACTGGGGTGCCAAGTGATCTTTTGTCCTGCGAATCTAGGTCATCTCTGTTTCGAAGAATGTTGTCATCCGGAGGCTCTTCATTTTCGTCATTCAACCTATTCCTTGGTCTTTTTCCCTGTCCCCGGCGAGATGCTTTGCGACTTTCTCGCTTTCGCTGTTTCGATCGGCTCCCAGTAGAAGAAGTGATGAGTGGTGCCTCAATTGCTATGGCAGACAATCTCAGTGCAAATTCACAGATCGGTCCTGGAGACACGTAAAGATTCAAATTCCTGTAGAAATATCGACAGGCCTCGTTACTATTCTCCAGCATGGAATAGCATGACCGTACTTGGTTTGCAGCAATTTCTTCAGTAGTCTTACCTCTTCCGTCCTGCGGAAAATATGAGGACACGATGAGATTCATTATTCTCGAGGCGACTGGTGGAGATTCATTCGGAAGGCGCAGGAGAAGATCTTTCACAGGGACCACATCAAAATACCGCATTGATACTATTCTCTGTGCTTTCAATACCACCAGAAGGTCAAGAAAAACAATTCGAACCCTCTCAATATTGTCATGAATGAGACTGCCCAATCTGGGCAAGGCCACTGCTAAATGACCGTGTGTAAAATGGTTGTCAAGTAGGAATTTGATGCCCTCGAAGACAGCAATACGCACATGAGCTGAAGAGGAATCGAAGGCCAACTTTGTCGTAATGAGCTGGAGCATCTTTTTTGGCAGTAGCAAGAGGTACGAGCTCCCACAAAAGACCGAGAACACGACAAACGCCCTGGACTGTTGCACGGCGGACGATTGGAGAGGGGTCATCAAGCAAATCAAGTAATTTGCCGCATTGGAATGCTATAGCTTTCTCGATTTCTTCCATCAACGCGCTTGGGGTGTGAATTGGAAAAGCCTCGGCCAAGATGATGACGGCATTGCGGCGCACAAACGGGTTGGCAACCATCAGATTTTTGAATAAGATCGGTCCATATGTTTGATCCAAAAGTTCATCCACACCCTTGATACGCTTGTTAACATGAAAAGCAGACAAGACTGTTCTCAAGTTTGATGCAAACGGTTCTGTACCAGCAAAAAGTGCTTTCTCAGTAATAGTCCTGAACATTCGGGAAATCGACTGCGAATTTTCTAGTTTCCACGCGAGCAGGAACACTCTGCCAAAGAAATCAGCGCGAGATTTTCGAATGACAGCGAGTTGGTTGAGGAGTGCATTGAAGAAGGCTTCCTGAATATCTTCCAAAGTGAGCAAGTGAGCGAGAAATTTCTGACCATCTTCAAGACGGAGATAAATTGCAGAAGTGGCACAACGCAAAAGCAAGGTTCGAATAGTATCTGTATCAGGCACATCTTGAGACAGCTCAAGCATATCCAAAGCATCACGCATTTTGTAAACTCTCTTCACATCTGCCGTAGTGCCGCCAGGTCTGACAGGCTTGGGATCGCCCTTACGCACAAACATGCTCTCGTCTCCGAAGCTGCGCAAAAGCAAGTAGAGCATAGTCTGGGGGACGACAAGTTCACGCTGTGCATCGCCGGAATGGAAGAGCCACTCGCATATTTTGGCGACCTGATTCTGCGCCTGGCCCTCTGGCAATGCGAGGAGGATAGCGTGTAAATCGACCACAACGTCTCGTACTGATGGGGAGAGGATTGTAACGCGGTTCTGCACGATGAGCCAAAGGATATCTGAGACTGCGCGTATGATTGCGATATGCTCCGTATGTTCTTCCTCGAGAACGTCGTTGATGTGCTCAATGGCCGGTGTGAGTGCTTCGCGAAGGAATTTGGAGAACTGCGTGATTTTTCTCTCCGGCATGAAAGAGAATAACTCTAGTAAATCAAACGTGTCATCCTGAGCGCGGTGTTTCGCGAGTACAGTTCGCAATGAAGATAAGTCGGCCTGTTCGAGCGTTTTCAGAAGCCAGTCGCAGGAGGCTTCCATGTTGTGCCGTCCTACTCGAGCTTGGGGTAGGAATCGACTTGACGGTCTAGTGAAGGAGTAGTGAGGTGAGTAGCTTGGAAACGGAAGGACTCTGTAAACGTGGTCGGGAGATGTTGTAACGAAAAGTCGAGTGGTATTGAGCGCGACATTTCAAATTCAAAAAGGTGAACGCACTTACGGGATATGATAAGCGTGACGTGACATAAAGGTGGAAAATGTGATTAATTCAGCTTATGTAGGTTTGAATTACATAAATTTTCTCCTGCCGTTTAGGATTTCGAGGTTCATCATGCTGCCGACTGCACAAAAGATTACAAGGCACCATCGACTACAGTATTGGCTGATATTAGAGAGTTACGCCACCTCTTTAGCTATGAAGTCGCCAGATAATTCAGCGTACATCGCCCCGAATCACTCACCGCATCGGTTTTCTACGAACAAATCCCCATTGTCTTTCTACCACAACAGATGCCCCCAGCGACCCCGTACACCGCTCAAATCCACAAATCGTCCAGCACGATGCTGCATCGACGCGATCGAAAGCTCAATATCGGTTGAAGCGCGCACAATAGCATGGGCTCGCGTCATTGTGTGCGGATTGAATCTCTGCCCGTTTGCAGAGGCTGTTCTCAACGAAAACACGGTCCGGGTGTCCATTTCGCAAGCAGACGATGAGTCCGGGGTGTTCAGCACAGTATTATCCGAGATTAATTTCCTGCTTAAATGCCCTGCAGAGAGCGTATCGACAACACTTATTGTGCTGCCCAAATTTGCCGTCGGTGACTTTTATAGGTTCCATGCCCTATCGTCTGATCTCGAGAGCTATGTTGAACAGGACGACAATCTCGTCGATGAGGTCATGCTCGCGTGCTTTCATCCCTTCCATCAATGGGGAAATGCAGAGAATGATCATGATGCAATCAATTTCGACAAACGCGCCCCGTACGCTATCATTAATTTGCTGAGAGCACCTATGGTAGACAAGTATGTCGAGGAAGGGCGAACGGATGGGATTTTGGAAAGAAATCAGCGAACGTTGCAATCACTCGGTACTGAAAAATTGATGGCATTATATCGTTCCCTCACTGCAAGCGATCAAATTGCATGACGAAAGCACATTATTCGGCTTGAAATGGTTTAATGTCTATGATGCTCCATGGTCTACCGACTTGGCTGAAATTAGCTGGCAGTGTTCAATGATTGCGATTGATTTTACTACAGTAGCGAACAAAACATTTACAAGGGATGCTAAAAATCTGAAGTGGGACAGGAACTTTCCTAGTCCATTCTGTTTCTACAAATTCATACAACTATCATAGGAACCAACGGTTTGGGACTTGCAACACAAGGTGGTAGACATTCGCAACAAATTATATTGGCTCAAACATGTCTTCGTCCATATATATTCATTCCAGGCGTGCGCATGGCCCGGCATCCATTTTCTACAACGGCGGTCACAGTAAAATGACCTTTTCAAAGTGGGACAAAGAACCTTCCTTTTCTCGAATCCGGTCCAGACTCCTTCAAAACGGCATTGATTTGGGTTTTAACACGCTTTTGTCTCTCGGGATCGCTTGCAAGCTTGTCAATAATATCCATAAGTTGAGAATCGGCTTGCGCAAATTTTCTTGCATGAAAACTGAAACTGTTGTCGAGCAATTCCAAAAAACGGTAATTGCCATCAGGCCGCTTCTCTTCCAAGACGAACGGATGGGAGCCAGATCGTTCGCCTTCATGATGCCAGATGTCTTTTCGCAAATTGCTTCCAATCATTGTGGGCTTGAAGCGCGGACTGTTGTAGGCGAGTGTAATGAAAAAGTGCTCATCACAGGCTCGCATGAGCCCCAAGGTGGCAATAAGTTGACGTGAAAGATCGGAATCAACGGAATATTGTACAAAATCATGCGAGACGATCATCCATGCGGAGCCTTTGATGCTCTTGAATGGAACAGTTTTCGAAATAGCAAGCGGGTTTGGAACTCTGCTATTGAGCAATCGACCGTCTGTATTGTAATCGGAAAAGACTTCGTCCACGAAAAAGTTTCGCAAACGCTGCAGATGGAACTTGTCCCAATTATCGGCGGTACTGTCGATACTGAAAAAGTTTCGACGAATGTCTTTTGTGTCGGCGAGCAAGGTACCGAGAATTTGTCTCTGCATCGTAGGGTGCAACAAGGGATAATCGGAACCGCTGAGATTAATGAAAAAGTCCCAAGGGTGTTTTTGATGAAGCTTGAGTAGAGCGTCCATGCCACTGAGAGTATTGATGACCATACTGAAGCCGGCATATGTGACGACTTGCTGATCGAGGGTGTAGACGTTATGAGCAGCAAGAGGAGTTCTCTCGCGGGTGCGCTGCATGATGGCGTGCACCTGCTGCGGGGAGACCTTGGTGTCGAAATGAATCATGTAGAGATTGTCGGGATGATGGAGGGCGTGAATGAGGCGGGGCACATGATTAGCAGTGGAATTGGTTGCTTGAATGAAGTACGCAATGTTGGCATCAGCAGAGGAAGTTTGAAAATTAGTGGTGGGGAGGGTGTGAACGGGGGAAGATGGCACGGTGAGACCTGCGTGATGGAGAGATGTTGGGACGAATTGTGCAAAGAGCAAGGTGGAGAGGAAAGTTAACAGAATGGTGATCATGGTGGATCCGCAGAGACGACAGACGAGGGGCGGTTCGTGGGTTGTGAAGGACATGGCGGAGTTGTTACATGGAGGAGTAGCAGTGTCTAGAGCGGGCGGAAGGGCGGTGGCATTCCGGGTGAGGCGCGGTTAAAGGCGGTGCGTCACGAAGAGTTTGGTGGAGGAACCGGAATCGGGATGAGGTATTGGAGAGTTATCGAAAGAGAAAATGAATTGTATGCTTGAGGTGGGCCTGTGATGATGATGGTGGTGCGTCGTCCACGCTGTGCAATTGTAACAATTTGAGGACCTCGTTGGTAATATATACGTAGCGTAGTAAGTATGTTATTACAGTAGAGTACAGTAGATTAACATAGGTAATGTACAGGAAATCAATGCGTGCGCCGTTGGAGCGACATACATGTGCGTTGGTATGAAAGCTGCCAGCAGTTCGGCGACCGTGACCGGCATATATGGTATAGTGTACGGCAGCACGCGATGTCCAACGCAGAAACACCGACAGCCGCAATGCAACATACAAATCGGCGCGATTACAGTGATATGCCACAACACCACGTATCCATTTCCTCTCGTCGCGCATCGCCCCCATACCGCTGGCCTAGAGGCCTTGAGCTCGAATTCAACTCGACTCCGACGCGCTCCTCCCCATCTCTTGTCGTTGACATGTGTGATTCTTTTTCAAATAGATGACGCCATGATCCGGCCGCCGCTTGATTTGCCTGGTTTTTGTACGTGTGTGCTCCGGATGACCAGTGCGACATGCGTCGTCATGATTTGACGTTGCCATACTGCTGCTCGTTTAACGTCGTATCGAGAACAGGAGCGCACAATCAACAACTTGTAACCCGCAATTAACGCATATACGCAATTAAATAGCCACGACAGCTGTCCTAATCTATCAATCAACAAGCTTCAACGTGTGACCCCATCCAACTGCGCATCTATGTCACCCGTAACAATCGCACCTTTTCAGCGCCTCCCCGCCCGCCCTTGTCGCTCCATTGTCATGGTCGTTCAAACTGTAAGAAAGCATTTCCGACCCACCCAACTGCTCGTTCAATTCCGTCGCCGCGCACTCGCCATCCGCAAGCGAATAACCACCACCAGTCGTCATCGTCGCGCCGCGCTCATCGCCGTCCCGCTATCCCTCTTCCTGCTCCTACTCTTCAGCGCGCGCCATTCCTCGCTGACCGCGCTGCGCCACCCCACCGAGCCTCATCAGCACTTCGACACGCGCCAATTCTCCCGCGCCCGCGCCGCATGGCGTTCCCAACCCCCGCCTCTCGATCCCCCCGACCACTGGTCCCGCGTCAAACACGACGTCGTCTTCGTCGTGAAAACCGGCCATGAAGTCGCCGAGAAGCGTCTCGCACAGCTGCGCGCCAACGGTTGGTGGAGCGCCCGTCGACACGTGCCCAATATTGTCGCGATTGGCGACGAGGATAACATCCCGCTCGGCGTTGTGGGCATCAAGAATTACGCCATGGACCTGGTGGATGTCAATGCCACCCGCCCCAAAAACTGGTTCCAGCGCACCGGCTGGCGCGGTGATAAGGACAAAAATTTGCCCGCATTGCATTTTGTGCGCACATTGTTCCCTGACAAAAAGTGGTACGTGCTTCTCGATGATGATACGTACATATTTCTGGAGAATTTCGCTCACTTCATTTTGCAACACGGCATGGACGACAAGCCCGTGTACGCAGGAAAGGTGTTCTACATTGCGCGTTGCGGCGGCTTTGGTAAGGACGGTCGTCCGGAGAATAATGCATCCGCCCCCAGAGGCGCCTTTGCGCACGGCGGTAGCGGCATCGTGTTGAATCGCATCGCGATGAATGCCATGTTCCCCAGACTGCGCACCTGCATCATGCAGTACAGTTCGTGTTGGGCTGGTGACATGCAGGTCGGATTGTGCATGCGAGACGTTGGTGTCAATTTGTATGGTTTCGTGAATGGTAGGAGTACGGAGAAAAACTTCATTCCCTTTTCACCGAGAAAAGCTATGGCTGACTCGCGTTATACGCTGCGATGGCAAAGTGCTGCCGAACCGATAACATTCCATAAGATGCCGCAGGATGAGCTGCAAGCGCTGAGCGATTTCGAACGCAACCTCAATGTGTCGCAAGGCGTGTCGTACAGCAGTTTGTTGCATTCGTTATTGAGCAAACAGGTTTACCCTGTTGTGGATCGGAAGAAACGGCAAAAGTATTTTACAAGTGTTTTCATTCCCGAACATGACAAGCACAATGGTTGAGTGCACGTTTATTATTATTGCAACGAGCACACAACGAAAGCAACGGTGATGTGAGCGAAAAAGCGCAAGCACCGCGCGCATTGACTGACATGTATATGGAGTATAATACGATGTGACTGGCAGTAGGTATGCGAAAATAATGTACATGTAGAGATGTGAAATAATACACACAAGTCATCAACTGGCACCATTGTCACTTCTATTAAGCGATTCAACATCGGACATGCCACTGATACAATCGCTGTCCGAAAAGTCATCGTCGGCAAACGGATGATCCTGCCAGTAGTGTGGCTGCGAGCAAAAGTCTGAACTACTCTGTGTCATGCCCAGGCTAGCGCCAAACTGGGACAACAAATAGCGACTGTTCAAGGGCGCTCCACCGTAAAACCTCTCTCGCACAAATTCATTCTTCCCCTGATCGTCCAACACATCACAAATGTACGCTTCGAACGAGGCGATCGGCAGCGCATGGGCACTGGTGTCGTCGTCCTCATCATCGTCATCCACCCAGCTGAACTCCATGTGACTATCAAAGGCGGAGGAGGGCAGCTGAGAGGGCGGCGCAACGCTTCGAAAGTGCACGTCATCCGGAGGCGCCGGTGCGGACAGCAGACAAGCGGCACAACGGTCACAACGGGGCGGCTGTTGTTCACTAGCGGCGGCGAGCAGATGACCGTGCAGAGCGTACACATGCTCAGCGGTCCACAGCAGATGGGGAGCGACGGAAACGGAGTACTGCACGTCGCCGGTTGCGACGCGCACGGAGAGGGTGTCCATCATCTGGCACCAAAAGGTACGCGCGTCGGCATCGAGGGTTGACACGACGTCGCGCAGCAGGGTCGACAACAGGGCGGCATTATCGCACGCGTGTGCGGCGGAGCGTCTTGTGGCGGCGGCACATCGAGCGGCGAGACGGAGGGCGGGTTGCGGGGGGAGCGAGGCGTTGGTGCAGAGGCAGGCGGGGTGGGGCTGTGGCTGGGGTTGGCAACGCGGACGACGCGGCACATGGCTGCTGGCGGAGTGCGTCGGACGAGACATGAAGTGCGGCGATCAATTGGTGCGCAGGAATGGACGCTGCATGGTAGGCTGGGCGAAAGTCGATAGCAATTGATGGAGTTGGGCGCTGCGTGAATGGGTTATTGTATTGCTGCGCGCTGTAGACCAGGCGTCTCGAGTCGCGCATAGTATGACAGTGCGGGATGACGGCAGGTGCAGTAGCGCGCCGCAGGTGGTCGACAGGCAGGGGCAGGCCACAACTTGCCGTGGCTGGGGACGGCGCGCAACGTCATACACTCAGCACGGCGCGCGTGGCGAGTTCCCTTCGTGCTGTAATGTATGAGTCATGGAAAAGAGCTTTAATTACCTTGCATTAATGCCGCGGCTGCATGCGCGACGAGCGCTGATTTTTAACGGAATTTGTACATGCGCCGGCTGCGCGCGCGCCTTTATACGATCTGCCGACCGACTGCACGCAAGCGGCACTGCCGACTGCCGCAACGTATCGCGCTGCTACGCAATCAACGCCCTTCGCTGCATATCACTTGTCAACACTGCGCCGTTGCGGCTCGCGCGGCTCGCAAACGCACTCGCGCCGCCGTGAAAACTGAATAAAAATCAGCGTCGGCGTGCTAATATCGGAAACATGAACATACTTACACTGTTTCCACATGCCAATTCCACGCGTCCAAATTTCCCAAACTCACCGCATCTTCAACATCCGCCGCCACATGATCGCAAATCGCTTTCTCGCGTCATCGCAGTACAATGTGCTGCTACACTTGCACCCGCGCTCCGTTTCGACTCCATCGACTTGTCCCAATCTTCCTGTTTCAACACTGCGCGGCATTTCTCCACCCTACTCCATGTCCAACCGCCCTGCTTGCCGCTTCTTGCCATAGGCGCAACTCGCACCAACACCCTCTTCGTCAGATTGCCGCAGATACCCATTTCACATGCACAGATCCAATAACAATACACTGCATATCTCGCGACAATATGTCAATCACATCGCCATAAAATGGGCATTTACATTTATCAATGCAATACATGTGTAGCCCGGCCCAGTATCTGTCCGCACCATTATCCCGTTAAACGCACTTCGGAAACACAACTTTTGTGCACTTGCTGCATTTATCCTCGATGTAAGGACACACCGTCTTTTCTAAATTTACACAATTGAAATCCTCATCTTCAAATTGGCAAATTTCTATCGATTCCACCCCCATTCCGTTATTCTTCCCACCACCCCGTCGCTTGTTAAACTCTGTCGCTATATTCGCAACGCATCGCATCACAACCGCTTGCCTGCCCAACGTCATCCGCGCTAACACTCAATTGAATCACATGACTAAATTCGAGACGCAAACAACCGTCCTCTCCGATAGAAGCAGCAAAAGCTCCCACGATACTGTAATTGAACCTACTCGACCTAGTACCATATTATGCGCAGTCCACAACCAAATGTGATCGCCGCCGCCTTTACCACCGATCGTAGCTCAAAAAATCCACACCAGTCGTAAAGGTATGCACGCATCGCTACAGCTCGACTATATGTGTCCACCTAATCAACACAAACTTGCCCGTTATCACTGCGACACGTAGGTGATATCAGTGCATTCCTGCGTACGTGAAAACTACATCTTGCCCGACCAAATGTGCGTACTTACCACCGCGCCACAGCAATGTCAAAATCATTTAGGGTCGTTCCCTGCGCAAACAACTCGACTGCACAGCATTGCTGGCCGCCTACCTCACTGGCACGCCACCCTTGTGATACATGGAAACACTTCTGTTACATGACAACAGCTACATCGCTGTTACGTATTGATGATTTCGAAATGGATCGATTTATTGTTGTTCATACTCAAGATGCAATGGTTAAAAAGGGGCGATGATTTTGAACATCAGTCACTTGTACACATTCCTCGCCGTTGGTACGCAATTTATCATGTATTCACACTGGTGTACCTTGCCGATGAAGAATAGCTTCTCTGTTCACGTTCTCCTACATTGTGCCGTTTAACACATACGACTCCTTCACTGCGCTTCAATTGTAGCTACAATTACGGAAAGCGACCCGATTGAGTTTCTTGCCGCATTTGACCATCGCTGGCTGTGGTAGCTGCAACTCTACTTTCCAGTTTTTGCAAATGCTCTCTCAACTTGCTGTGTTGCTGTTGCATTTCCGACAGTTCCGATGCTAGTCGAACTCTTTCACTCTCAGCCTTGACCAGTTGTTCCTCTAACAGCTTGACATATTCCCTTCTACGTACTCGACTTACAGCGGCGCTTTCACGATTCAGTGCCAGTCTTCTGGCGTATCGTTTCTTCTTCAGTGCTTCGGGCGACAGCTTTGCATCCTCTTCGCTGATCTTCTCCGTCTTGGGGTCAGCGGGCTCGTCGTGCCTCTTCCTCTTACGATCCTTGGCAAACGACTCTGCTTTGAGTCGTGCACGATTCTGCGCCTCCTCCACGGCGGAAGAAACAATGCCCGAACCTAGAACCGAGCGGTGGCCGGAAGAAGATATTGCGGCGGGGGCGACCTTTGTTGGCTTGCCAAGAGCTGCCGACTGCGGCACTTGCTGCGAAACGCTGGGTTGCTCCTGACGCGGCGGAATGGAGCCCAAGTTGTGCTCGACGCTGCGCTGCACATTGTACGGATAGGAAACAGGAGCGGCTGTGGCGGGAATAGGATGGAAAATGGGCGGTTGCGAGGGTACGACGTGAGTGCCAGTCGAGGCTTCAATCTGTGTACTCTGCGAGGAAATGGGCATGGAGGAGTTTGCAATTGGTTGCGACTTTTGGGTAACAGTTGGGTTTTGTGGATGTGGTGGGGAGGGATTGAACTTGGGGGAATAGTTGAGTGGACGTGATTGAGCGAGCGGTGAAGTGACAGTTGGTGTTTGGCGCGGCGGCAAACTCATGGTATAATCTGGGGAGCTAAAAAGCTCTGCGAGGGAGGAGCCTTTCTGGGGGTCCATAGGGATGACGGCGCTTATATCGCCAGAAACGCTGGGCGAGTTCATGGCGCCTGCGGCGGGGTTGGGCGGGGTGATAGTTGTGCGCGGAATGGTGGAGGCGGCATGACTAACGGGAATGGCGGAAACAGCAGGGGTCTGGGCTGTGACGGGCACGGTGGACCAATCGGTTGGGCTCTGCAAGGGCTCAAGAGCGGGGGTGACGAGGGAGGGCGTCGGCAGCGTCGGGGTCGGCAATCGAAGGGTCGGGGAGGGCGAGGGCAGCCACGGATGGCCTGTTAGACCGATAGACATTGAGGTGTCAAGTCCGATTGACATTTTGGAGTCCATTGGCTGGCGAGTCGACAAGGCAAGCGGGGAAGAGAGGGGTTGGATTGTATAGTGGTTCGGCGGAGTGCGCGATGGTGAGTTTCGGGGGACTTGTGAAAGGCGAGAGGTGGAGGAGGATATGTGCCAGCGATGCAGAAATTGTTGAATAGTTGTGCAGCGCGGCAGCCCAGCAAGGCGTGGGTGCGAGGCGCCACAATGGCATTGCTGGTAGAAAATTGATTTCAAAACGGTTCGCGCGCGCCGTTGCACTACACCGTCTGCAACGCTGTCGCTGTCCAGCAACGGTTCATTTAGGGTTGCCTTTTTGAGAATATTTACACGGTGTAATGTTTGGACTTTTTGTAGAAATCAATTTCTCCATCATTGTCAGCATAAATCATTGCCATCACATGACCTGATGAACAATCAACTTTTGCATCCAACGATTCAACTTACACAAAACTTGTGCTCGCTGTAAGCAATGCACCCGTCAACAAGGTCGTCTTCGTCTACTCACCTCACCTCGTTTCGTCAATTGCTTTGGCGACTATTTTTGGCGCGCGGTGTAATTGCGTTCATAACGGCGTGCAACTTTGCTCTCATGCTTTACCCCCCATCATTGTTGCTGCTCCGACTTGCATGCCTGTCAAGTGGTTCTTCTCTCCCTCGTCTCGTTTCGCCCCAGTCGCATCCGCATCCAGGAAACACCCTTTGGAAAGCTGTTGCGCATTGCCACACGAAAAAACGTTTCCTCCCCTTTGAAGCGAGACATTCATTTGAAACACGCCGTGATCGCGTGATGCCAAACTTCACCATGAAAACACACCATCCACATGTACCCCCTCGAATAGACTGTTGCCTCCGTTGCCACTATGCTATGCCATGGCATGACTCGACTAAACTTTAATTGGCTTACGATAACAATCGACGCAGCTCGGCTCCCTTGGTGGCGGCTCATCAACGTCCAATCGCGATGCATGGCAACAAATGGCAAAATCTCCAAGTCGCTAGTCACGGAGCATCGCTCCCATTGCGCGTTCACTCGCTGATATAACTCTTGAGAGAGTAAGTTAACCTTCCCCTGGTTTTCTAGCATACCACCACACGTCTTGCGCATCCAAATTATGTCACTTTAACATTTCATCCATCCTATTATACAATACAACGCAACTAGATTAGCCATATGTCCATTTCTACTTGCTCCGCTCTCGTTACAAAAGCCCGCCAGGGAAGATCCTCTCCGCCAACTCGACACCAGTCTCATTCCCGTGCGGCAGGTAAGCCGTCGTGTAGCTCTTGTGGTTCTTCTTCTTCGGTTGATACGGCTTCACATCGTTCCGCATCAAAAAGTCCAACAGCCGATTATATACAAATGGTCTACCCCCCATCATCGACTGCCGTTCAAACTCGCTCACAATCAACTCCTCCTCCTTTCCAATCTTGTGAAACGTGAGTGGCTCCTGCCCACTCCTCCACCTCTTCGCAAACACAGACGCCCCCATCGCCTTACTGGGGCTGTACTGAAAGAAGTGCAGTTCCGTCTTCTTCCTCGGAATGTAATTATGCAATCCGACACCGACGTCACGCATACAAAGCCCAACTTGAATGTCACCCGCCCAGCACGAGCTATATTCTCGTATGCAATCTCCAAGCTTGGGAAATACCCTGTCCATTGCGAGTGAATTGATCACGATACCGCTTCCACCATGCGCAAACACACCCCTCGGCTCCGATCGATTCGCTTTCAGGAACCCGTCTCTACCAAACCCGCCGCATTGAGACATCAGGAACACCTTACCCGTGTACACCGGGTTTTCATCCATGCCCTGTTTGAGAATAAAGTGAGCGAAATTCTCTAGAAAAATGTACGTGTCATCATCCAGAAGTAGATACCACCTTTTGCCTGGGAATAGAGTGCGCAGCATATGCAACGCTGGTAGATTCTTGTCCTTATCGCCCTTCCATCCCGAGCTGTCAAACCACTTTGACGGCGGTGAATTCGCCTCTGAGAACATGTCGCCTCGCACCGGTTTTAACTGCTCGTTAGCTTTCCTACTAAAATTATTTACACGCAGCAAATCGAGCGCATATCGTTTTATGCCAACCACCCCCAATTCAATATCGTCCTCATCACTGATTCCAATAATATTGGGCACATCTCTTCCAACACTCCACCAACCGACCGTCCTGAGCTTTTCAATTCGCTCCTTGGCAACTTCATGACCTGTCTTAATTCCAATAACAACGTCGTCCTTCACAGAGGACCAATGATCGAGCGGCAGGCCATCTACTCGGGAGGCGGCGGCCGCTCGCTTCCATTTGGAGCGTGCCACCGGGATGACATGCTGGTCAAAGTAGGTATGAGTGGAGGTGCGCAATGAGCGGTCAGCAGAGTCTCTGAGCACGAGGCTGGCGACGGAGAGGAATGCGATAACGAAGAGGGCAGCGGACACGGTCTTTCGCTTGGTGCTGTGTTTGGTGTAGCACAAACGCCTCGCAGCGAAGAAGGGTACAGACCAGAGACGTTTGAGCGTCTTTGCGCAGGCGCGGAAGGCGTTCCATTTGGTAAGCACAGCCATGGTGCGTCGATGGGCTGACTGCGCTCGGGGGCGGATTGAGGTGGCGCGCAGTGGATAAATATGCTAGTGTAAGAGGGATTGAATAGGGCGGCTCGCTGAGTGTTTGGAGGCGACAATGGCGGGGACGGAAGAGAGCGGCGTCCAATGGGTCGAGTGTGTTGCCGCATGAAGGGCTATCCATTGGTGGTGGTTTATGCAAGATTTCCGGTGCGAGCACAGCAAGGCGTGCGGATTGTGCGAGGAATGAATGCTGGCGTGATGGATGAAATCTACGGTTGAATTGTATCGTATGCAGCATGATGCAGTCGGATGAAGTGTGTTGTCAATATATTTGAGAAAAGGATGGCGGTGGTCGATGATTGGATAGGCGCCATGACATCATCTCAAGTTTTAAATTGTCAGTGGTGACTTTGTTCTCGCGCAAGGATGTGCACGGCGACAATAGCGGACAGACAGTGCTTTGTTGAACATGCGCTAACTTTCATCCAGCTTTGAGGCAAGAAAATCATCGGCAAGCTGCTGACATCGTGTATGCAGCGCGCAAGATTTTTTCTACATTTCATCCACCGCTGATCATAATTTCGACGCGGCCAATCAATGCGCGCAATTTGGTCATCTGGACGCATGCAGGAGCGGCCTCCTCAGTGCAAATACTCTAAAATAGATACGCTACGGATGTTTGTCATATGTGTTGGGCATCGCTGGGCAACTACGCATAAAAGTCAACCCGCGTTCCATACCGAGCGACCCCCGACCACGTCAATACGGATTTTGTCCAGTCTCGCAGTTGTATGATGGCTCTAAACATCTGAAATAAAAGCGGCAAGTTTTGTATCTTCTCTCACGCGGCTACCCTAGTTACACCTCACAAAATCGTTTGCCCTCGTGTGTTGCGCTGTTTGCGACATTTCCACTCGGGGGCGCTTTCGTCCCATTCCAACACAAGCATAACGAGATATTATTCCACCTTGCAGACCGCCGACTGTCCCTTCACTGCACTAACGCTCCAAGATTGCGTCATGAAGCCTACAGATACACACCAAAAAAAACCTGACATACAGTCCAGTTGCGCAGAACAGGAGAAGGCGTTGCAGCGAGTGCCATTGTACCAAGAAAAGACCAGCTGGTGTATTTGTTGTGCATGTGGAACTCAGCTGAACGACAGTGAGTCAGCGTGAGTGCAATTTTCGCAGCCCATTGGACCGAGATGAGGATTATTGAATTCATTCTACACCACAATTCTACTAGGGTCGATGGGGAACGGAGCGCGACAATTCAACGATTGTATGAGGGTTGGCAGAGATTCAATGTGAGAAGTACTGTATGCATATGGTCTAAGTTTTATGATGTATTTCTCAGCTGAGAGCTAATCTTAAATCATCGTCGACAATGTTTTCTGGCCTCACGTTAGTGAACGGCGCATCGGAGTAGATTTCGTTTTCAATCTCCGCAAATTTGGTTAATAGAGCGGTGCTTTTAAAGAATACAAACTTTTTCGGAATATGTGACTTCAGGGCAGCCTGACACCAAACGCAGTGAACCAGCAACATTCGTGCCTGCAAGTCCTGGACGCGACCGACGACCGCCATGTGTAGTCACCGCTCACGACAATTCACAGACATTCCACGACGATGCCGAAAATGCAACACTTGATGGCCGTATTTCAACCACCATCGCTCCACGTTCCACAGCGCGTCTGGAACATGACATTAGTGCATGCGATAATCTTGAATATAAACGTCTCGAAAAGGTACTAAAAGAGACTTGCTATAACCAAAGCGTGTGTGGCTTCTGTGCAACATCGTAACATATCTCCAAGGAGAACAACTCATGTATTCAATACGCGTTCATTCTACCGACAGCTTTGCAAATGACACTGTCAGTGCTGCTTGCACATGTGATTCTATGCACCTTTTGTTTCCTTGTTTTGAGGCACATTACATCGATTACGTAATTCCAGACGTACATTCTATCGCTGTTCTGCCTACGCCATGTGCGACACAGGCAGCAAATAACCACCACTCACGATTGGTCGAAAACGAAACCCGCTGTCGGTATGCGCCTAGGATACCGAATAGCGGGAGCTAGTACGAGCGAAATCTCCAGCCTTTCGATTCAAACCACAGAGTGAGGTACGTTTTGATTTCGATTTGCTTGATAATGAGTGTAGAAAATATGTGAGCCAATACATCCGTTATCAATGCACACAGCGTGGTAGAACACTGCTTACGCTACATCATCCGTGCATCTACACCAGACCACACGTCAGGTTAGTGTGACCCAGTTGGCCGCGCAAATTTCAGCTCTTTCCGCACCCAGAACCACAATGATTCAGCCCGACAACCATCGTCACGGTTGCGCCGGGCGTGATGTTTGCTTGCGTGCATACATCTCCAGTACATGAAGAGTATATTTGAAACTGGGGAAACCAGTAGCGGAGTCAGACGCTTTCGTTGTTTACTTTGCTCGTGCTGTTTGTTCCTGTCTGGTTTTTCGCTGAAACATCACTACTGCTGTCTTCCTCAAAATTACACAAGCTTGCATTGGCTTTGACCCCACCTCTTCGCTTCCCGAATTCTAGCCGTTGTGAAGCACTGACAGCCGACCAATACTGGCCGGTGTTCTCTCGTTGTCCCAACGTGTCATTACGTTCACGATGCATTTCGCGTCTTTTTCCAACGATTTCTCAGATCAAGTCGTGGAAGCTCTATGAACAATCCGACCGTGGAGGTGATCTGCCTTTCTGCGACTACCGAATAACATTCTCTTGATTCTAAGTCATGGAGGCAGAATTTCATTTCAGTACGTGAACATCAGGCCCAATAGTGAAGGGAAAAGTCGATGACCACATATAGACCAGCCCACATAATTTTCCTGTTTATGCACCTAAGAGGATGATTGGATTGGATGTATGCAGGTAGGGTGAGCTGTTGGGGTGGGCATCCAATGATCACAACTTGAGAAATTTTCGGAAAGTAATGCCGAGACCAAGGGTGTGTAACATATTTCCCCCCTGTTTCGGAAGAGAATCCCTCAGCGTACGCATGTTTCTACACTGGCCCATGCCCAACCTTCAATTTGAACACCTAGATACCCCTGGCGGAGTAAGTACCCTCGAGGGTACGCGATGGGCATCCGCTGAATCAACCGAGAACGTTACCTTCGCGTCAGCAACACATTCAAAATCAGCTTACACAACCTCATCTGTAAGCCAACACCGAATCAACCTCACGCTCGCACCAAGTCAGTCTACCCGTTCTCGGAGTCAGAGCTCCGCCTTGTTCGTTTATCCATACGATTATCAACTCCAAAAAGGGTCTTGCATCACTGCGCGCACACCAACAGGCGCGTTGCGAAACTCGGTCAATATGCAAGCCAACTGCTGTACCAAATCAGAAACGATCGTCTCTCCATGTTTCATACCGCCAATTGCGCGCGCCGCAGTCTCAATGTCCGCGCCGAGGCAGAGTCCGGCGCGTCGAAAACGGCTTGTGCAGCAAGTAGTCAGCGCATGTGTCGCCACGACAGCGGCGTGGGTTCTGCAGACGACGCATAGTCACTACGGTCGTCCGCACGCGTCAGCGGCCGAGACGGGTCGCGCGTCGACGCTACGACGCGCGCAACCGGTCGCCGTCATTGCGCGTACGCCGATCAGCGCGGCGCGCCCGCTGATCACGCCGGCTGCCGAGGCGGAGATGATGTCGCGCATGGGCGTGGCGGTGGCGTGCGGCGCGATGATCGGGCTGGAGAGGCGTGCGGCGTCCGCAAATGCCGGCGTGCGGACGTTGAGTTTGGTCAGTTTAGGCTCGGCGATCTTCTCGCTCACTGCTCTGCACGGGCTGAGCGGTGATCCTGTGAGAATGGGCGCGGCGATTTCAACGGGGATTGGCTTTCTGGGGTCGGGCGCGATCAACGGCGAGATTGGTGGTAGTCAACGGCAGTTGGTTACCGCGGCGAGTATTTGGATTGCGGCGGCGTTGGGTGTTGCTGCCGCGTCTGGGATGTTTCGGTTGGCATTGACGGGGTCGATTGTTACGGTGTGGATTCTGCGCTGGGAGTTGTTTCGCAGGTGGGCTAGGGTGTTCATTAGAAGGAGAGTGTACAGCTTTGTGAAGAGGTTTGTTACAGAACCAAGAGATAACAATTCGGATTGGAGGAAGGCACCTCCACAGTAATGCTAATTGTTTGGAAGCGGATGATATTTGCACATAGTATGGACACAGTTGATATGAGAATTGGTCGCGATCTATCTACAGGGCGTGACTAGCTAGCTAGGAGATTGTTGGTCGGATACATGATTGGTCGGTGCTCCAGACCCGACGCAGTCAGCTTCAAATGCCGGAATATAACTTTCACCTTGGGGTGGTTCACAATTAAATTGTTGTTCTCTTCTGTGAATGTGATGCCGTAGATTGCAATTTCTTCCGTTCGACAGTTGCTGATATAATTTGTGCAGCATGGGAGAAGACTAAGCTTTCACCAAGGCTGAGCATAATTCTCTCCATCCCAGCGTTCCATCAGAGTTCGATCAGCAACCATAGTGTCGGGGAGCAGCCAAGGTCCAACCATTCGTCATCCTCCATTGGCGAATCACCGGTGCCGGGGCATCCGATAATAGGACCAAAATCTAGTGTTGGTATTTGTTCATCTTCCATGGCGGTGTTTTGAACATCAACGGGAGTCGTTAGAACTTGAGTAACTGAAGGCTCAGGACTCTTACAATCTAAAGGGAACTGAGAAAGCGCGCAAGGTTGGGACGCAGGTAGTGGTGGTGGTGCCACAGGGGGAGCGCTTAAACTGGTCTGTTGACTGTGAGCAAAGGCGTTGATTGCAGTCTCTTTGGCTTTCCGGATATCTCGAAAGCTGGCCTGTGCGCTGTCGTAACGTCGTTTGGACAGATGGTACTTTTTCTCCGCTTCCAAGACCTCTTCGTGGAGCTTGGAAATATAGGTATTCTTCACCCAACGGGAGCGTTTCGTATGTTCTCCATTTCTCTCTCCTCTAGACATACCATCCACTGGGAATCGACTTTTTGCTTCTTCTCTCACAACATGTTCGGTTTGGTCGAAGTGGCGGAAGCAACTATCGAGTTCTTGCATAACCAAAGCAACTAATTTGGAATTGTCGTTCATGTTTGTCGAGCGAAGACGAATCCACTGTTCCTTCAGCTGAGGTTGAGTTGCTCGAGAGAAGTCAGAGCGACGTTGATCGCGTCGAGAGAGCGAGAAGTTGAATTAGTAATGAAACGATTCGCAGTTGCAATGGTTTGATTGGCCGAAAAATAAATGATGTAAATTGCGAAAGGCCTCAAATTCGGCGATGCTGTGTTGGAGTTGTATAGATTTTCAGTAGAAATTTGATCAACAATAAGAAAGATGGGCACGTTTACCACGTTGCAAATGCGCTACTCCGATGTTCCAATAACCTTCGATGGGGGACAAAAACTGTGGTCAGACATGCACCTTCAACGTGCGCCGTCGTTCAGCATATATGCTTTGCAGCGATTACTCGTGCTGTAGAGGCGGCATCGTCGTCGAGACGTCTACGACTTGAATATAGCTCTACCTGCATTGGCATGTAGCACGACTGTCGCCACAAGCTGCTCGATGGATTGTGAGAGTGTACGACATGAAACCATCAACGGAGAGAACGAGGCTTTTTTGAGCTAGAAATCTAGCTGTGAGCTGCCAAGCCAGCAGTTCTAGCACCAGTTACGACCGACCGCATGCGCGAAAGGTGGGTCTTATAAGCGCAGCGACATACCAATCTAGCCAAATCACTATGGGGTGCGCAGTCGATGATACTTGCGATCAAGTTGCCAACAAGTCCATTGCATGTCGACGACGGCACTTAGGTCGTAGTGAAAATTTATATGATAATTATAAAATCGTGGCTCTGTTGGAGATATGATTTTCGACCACGACGCTTTACAATGAAAAAAATATATACATACAATTGCACTAATATGATACAGGTCTCGAATGAAGAGGTTTTGGCCTTATAGGCGGGGGAATATAGGGATGTCAATCTGGGCTGTTCCGAAGATGGACACAGGAGATCCGTTGTTTGTTCTCTTTGGCGGACAACACTCCATCTGCGCAATCGGAGTGTGTACCTCTCGTTGAATCACCCGTTCTGCCCGTCGTTGCCTTGGAAACCATGTCGTGTCCTCTTCCATAATCTTCATGTTCAAATCGATGCATCGTTCATTGGTGCAAAATGTCGCTAGGTCAGAAGTGCACTTATAATCGCCCTCTTCGAATTCATGTGCACCTAACTCACAGTCTATCAAATCAACGTTAGCATCCGGGTCAGGCATTTCATCACACGGAACCAGGTTGTCATGCAACCACGACTGTGACATTGTATTCTGTTCGATGCTCTTCAATTGTTCTATGCGGTTTCTCATAGCACACATTTCGGCTTGCAATTGAAACATGGCAGAAAGAGTGTTCCTTGAGATGCTTTCATCTCGACTGATTTCCTTTTCGAGATTCTCGGTGTAAAACTTGTCGGCGATGCGGCAGATCTCTGCACTGCGTTTGTTGCTTGCTTGTCTTCTGTTAGTGACCCTGGTCGGGGCATTTGGCTTGGTCCTTTTTTTGTTCTCGGTCAGAATTTTGTGCTCTATTTCAGCACTGCTGCGTGCTCTTGATTTGCAGATTTGGATACGAGGGTTTAGACGAATTTGCTCGTTGGCATCTGAGCTGAAGCTGTCTTGGTCTTGGTACATTGTGATGGTGAATTGTGGGATGTTGTGGACAAGTGAGGTCTAGATTGTGGGTGGGGTGTGGTGAACATTGGATGAGGTGCATGGGGCGATGTACACAGCATTTTTATAGTGGTTGGCAAACGGGTTGGGGTTGTTGACAACCGTCGATTGAGTGTCAATAGAGGCATAGCACATGTTTGCTGTGTTTTGGCCAGTGTTGTCAACAGGCAGGACGCCCATAGCGTGCAAAACGAGCGAATGCGTAGCGAGTGGTGCTATCGTAAACATGGCGTTTGAGTGGCTGTGCGACGGTCATTTCACCAAACGCAACCAATGGTAATTCGTACACTATGTTTGGCAACCTACTTGGCGGTGTGCATGCACAGCGATGCGCGCAAATTGGGGTATGTGGAGCATGCAGGTGTATGTGACGAGGTGTCATTCGTCTGATGATAAAGGGTTGACGTCTTGGTGTGAAGTAGAGGGGGTGTTGACTTGCTCATAGGCTGCAGAAGGGAGCAATGTCAATACATTACAAGTTGTGTATACACGCGCTGCTCCATGCACATGTATACAGGTGTATCGTGAGAATTGCCAAAGATTGAAATAGATTATGCGAGAAATAGGTGTGCTGGCCCGGTGAATCGCGTGCAATCAGGCATCCAATCTATTTTGCGAGCTTCCACTCGAGTCGCTGCCTGACAACGGCCGCACTGCATGCCACATACTCTTTTCTTGTTGCGCAACACTTACTATCTACCGACGACGACTCCTGCGCTTCTGTTCTCTGTTCACCTCTTTACAATTGTTCACACTTGTCTAATATACATACTCTTATTTGTTGACCAGCTCATCAAATCCCCCTGTTCCTTGGCACCCGCACTGTCGACACCGCTGTTGTTCGTGTTGATCTCCCTCGACACTTTTCGCAGATATATACATCCTCCTCCATTTCGACAACCGCCTGTAATTATGCGGCGCGAACGTACCACTTTTGTTTCTCCGACTCCTTGTTCACCTTCTCTACCAAGCGTTTTCTGATACTAGCCTTGGCATCTGTTTTCTTCTTGTCGGATGTTCTTGGCTCGGTCCTCTTTCGTTGGTCTTTGTGAGCTACCATTGTTTGTTTGAGTGTTCGCTTGTTGGAAGTTGTACAGAGCGGTGGCGACGTCACTGATCTTATAGGTAATGAACGCGAGAGAATACTTGACTGATTGCTTTGCTTTGCTTTGCTTTCCGAGGTGAGGCTACATCAAACATTGGCCAAGAAAACGAGTCAACGACGATACCATTATAGAAATCAGTTGTTTTGTCGTGTTGCACATCGCAAGCGAGCAGAGACAGTTTACAATAATATGCTATTTTAGACGAGTCAACTGAGGGAAGAACTGGAGCAGGAATGAGCAAGTACTACAATGTTGCGCGAGGTGTTTGAGCAGGGTTGACCGCAGCAGGCGGGCGGCGCTATCGATAAGGGCACGACAGTCGAGTTGGGCATGTATGGACTTTCCACATGGACAGTTGGCGTTGACTGGGAGCGATCCTCCTGCGGCGGCTGAATGGGCAGGGGGCAGTCAACAAGAGGAGGAGGAACGGGCAATGATATATAGCTGGTACTGTAGCGATTATATTGACAACGGATGGCCACGAGCCGGTGTGTGCTGTCCATGTGTGCGTCGATGGAACGGTGAACAGGGCGATTGTCTTGACGTGGGCGAAAAATGTTCTCGCTAGAGCCTCCTCTTGGACAATACGGTTGGTTGAACGGCGCTGCGACATTCGTGTACCAGTTGACACAACCGCTGCACGTGTAGGCACTTCTTCTGTCAGCCGGCGCCCTCATATGTGCTCCCGCTGCGTGCGAACAATATGTTGCAATTCGTCAACCGGCACAGCTGCTGTTGTGTGCGCATGTATGAAACCACTCATATCTTATTCCAATCGTGCCATGTTCCCGCATTGCATACGCCCTAATCTCCTCTGTGTTCACCCTCAACTGCTTATATAAACCAGCACTAGCATTGCACCCAAATTCCTCTTGTCCATCACAACACCTCAGTAGCAACCCACTTCATCTCCCACAATGTCCCACCTCAACAGCCACTTCTCCTCCGAAACCATGCCCTCGTACAGTGTCGCCACACCAGAGTACAATCCCTCCACAGCCGTGGCCATTGCTCTGTCCAAGTTTGACAAGGAAGCCAAAAACATCGCCGAAGCCGAGTACGACGAGGAGCATGGACTGCTCCCCGAACGCCCCGACCCCGCCGACTGCTCCCTCGACATTGCCGAGCGTGAAATTCTCAAAAAGAAGAGAAAGGTGCGCTCCGCTATCGTTTCGCGTCGCAAGTCGGCCATCTATGTCGAACGTGTCGAGGCTGATCTCAAAATGCGCGACAATATCAATCTCGAGCTCCGTTCCCACATCGATATCTCCAGAGAGGTACTCCGAAACACTACCGAACGCATCCAAGCATTGGAGGAGGTACTGGAAAGAAAAAAGCATGTGCAAGCCCCAAAGCGCAGTCGCTCAACTGAATTTTTTCGCTCAGAGATATTCGAGCAATCACCCAGCAACACAATCGATGACATTCTGAGTGTCTCCCCCGAAGATTTTTCACACTCCCAAACACTCCCACCAACAATGGCATCGGAAGAACGGCGAAGTGAAGCTCTGAGCGAGCACGACTTTGAAAGCGAATGCTCGGACAGACAATCACCGCTCTCGTTCGCCAACGTTGCCTTTGATCAATCGGTGCCAATGCAGAAGACATTGTTCAGGAACGACCCATGGAAAAGCCATCTAATTGCACAACAAGCAACAACTACCAGAGCGATATGAATCTAGCTTAAGATAATTGTTTGTAACTATATGATTATAAATTGGAATTTGTACACACCCACAATCAGTTGAGCGCACGTAGAGAAGCAGAGGCGCGCACAACCTTCAAGTCTTTCCATGCAAAGTCTTCACCTCGCCACAACTTGTAGAGCTCGTGCTACTAGGTTACACATGATGTCCCTACAACCTTTTCGACAATCGTGCGTCACATACGCGGCCAGAGTGACGTAGAGCGGTAGATACGTGCCGCCTGAATGCTGCCCAGAAGCACAGAAAAATTCTGTGCTTTGCTGGCTCGCCATACACTCCCTCAGCCGCATACTCGCACGTGCCAGCAGTGGAACAAATCATTGGACCATCTTCTGCTCGATTGTATGATCTCCTAATCGCCGCAAGCTTGCCATCATGCAGGGCAACAAGGATCACTGTCATCCCACCCGAAGCGTGTCGTCGTTGACCATCGTGCTCTCACTAAGCGCAGCATCGGTGGACACCGTTCTCACACCTTGTTTGTCGCCTTTGCGGTTGACAATTTCTGCCCGCAACAACACCAGCGCAACGCACACCATCAGGGGGATCTCGTAACCTCCATACAACATCTCTACCCCATCTTGTCTCTACAACACTAGCATGTACAGCACGTTCCAAGCTTGCAAACTCTTGATTCTGCACCTCACATCATGTGAACACAACAAGGGCGCATGTGTCTACTAGTGAACTTTATTTACACTCGTCATCTCAAACTTGGTCAAGAGAATTGTTACTTCCTGTTCCGAAAATACTTTCACTGTAGATGGCAATTATAACGATGTTGCCATGCCGTTCAATGGCAGCACACCGCGAAAATGTTTCTTCGCTACCAATTACGGTCATGATCACAACCTGCAGCGCTGCCTAAATCGTTCTCCGCAGAAAGTATCTGTCGACTTGCTGCTGTCCACTTGCCCTGCATATCTCTTTACAGTTTGGTTCCGCTTGACAGTGTCCTTCATGGCGTTGTCAACCAGGGGAAAGATAATGGCATGGAAGCGACTCAATTCTCATACTACCGATGACGCCAAAGGAGAGGACAATGCAATATTGTAACTTCCAAACTTGTTGCTGTGACCACTCGTGTCATATGCTTGCAATTCATTGAAGATCGGTTCCTTTGGCGGGGAATTTCCTCAGGCTGAAGAAAGAATATCAACGCCTGAAGAGATACATATTGTCATTCCATGCCATTCCTTTTTGATGCGTCATCAGGAATAGTAACAGCGCATGTGCATAGAAAAATTACTTTGGAGATATGAATGAGTCTATATTTGACTCGCTGAGCCAGTCAAAAAGTTTACCGTTCCTGACACACGGAGCACACTCTACAACGGAGGAAACGCTGGTGTGGAAAGAATATTGCAATAGCATGCTTTTCATTGTTGATCGCGTTAGCATTGCTATGCATAGGAAGCTGCACTATGTCGTAAGCTCTGAAATCAGATTTCCATACTCGTACTTCTTTCCAGTTTCTGTTGAACACATTTACACTCGAAACCTACCTGTCAAACATGCATAGTTATTCATCAATTCGTCACAAGGCTATTGTCATAGCTGTATACTTTGTCCTTTTGCTTCCGCGTGTTTAAAGATTAACTTTAGCTAGAAGAAACGGGACATATTCTATCATCGCTGCATCAACCCCACGTTATTTCAGGTCCAACAGCGCTCTTCTCTCATTCAACTCCGGAAACGCCATTTTCGGTCTTTATCTGTTCAACCGTGCCAGCCAGTCCATAGAAAACGCAAATTGAGTCCAAACCCATAGCATAGCTGTTAGCTTCTTCTTCTGGTCCGTATTACCAAGGCCTTTTCAACTTTTCTCGTCCTTTCTCCAAAATACCTCATTGCTACTTCGACAATCTGTTCTGTTGCCGACGAATTCAGTAGTTGGACACAGATAAGAAGTTATTTCCAGCTATCTTCTTGCGCGGTCCAGTATCAACAAGTTTTCTGCGTTTCCACACGTTACATCTCGGCTTGTTCTCCAACTCTCTATAAATGGCTCCACCTTCCTCCTCGAGACCGCCATTCGACCCATCCGCTCAACATCCTCAACCAATATCCACTCTCTTTCGTTTGATCGCTCGACATCAAAGCAGCAAGTATAGAACCCTTCCAAACTCGAACGTTTTGCTTGAAATGGACCGCAAGACTACAAGAAAGGGCTCATATAAAGGAGGAAAATCTTCAGGGAGAACAAGTGGCACCTCTTCGAGTCACAAATCAAAAACAATGTCTAGCTCAGGGAAGAAGTCTTCAGGATCTGGGGGAAGCTCGTCGAGTAGGAGAGACCATGGAAAGGGTCATGGAGGCTCTGGAAAAGGCTCTAAGTCCAGGCATCCTTCAAGTCCGGAGTATTCATCCTACATTCACTCAGAATCTCCACAAGAGACTCTCGATAGGGCTCGTAAATTTCGCAATCAACAAGATAGAGATTCAGAGCGTCTCGGAAGGCTTGAAAGCCTATCAAGAGGTAGGAATAGATCCGGTCCTAATGATGGCATCGGCGAAATTGGGCATGTTCCTGCAGTAAGGGACCCATTACAACCACCTCCCTTCACATCACCCAACACCTCGTCGGGATATTTGGACTTCGAGTTACGAAAAACTAATTTCGATCATGATTATCCTTTTTCACGTGGTTTGAAATAATGACAACTTGGACGGTAATACCTGACGTGCCTCCATTCTTTACGTGGGAATAGAACAAAATCAAGGAGTTCAAAAAAGAGTCTGCTGACTCCCAAGTACGTTAGCTAGCGTGAGAACTCACTATCTTTGGTAAAACATTTTTTCTTGGTAAAGTCATGCTCAAGCTGAAAATAATGATGTGGGAAGAGTACCGTCTCTTACTCCATGACTAACCCTAGTTTGTTTTAAACGCTACGTGTTCCTTGTATGCCTGAAATATCCCACACTATTAACCTCCTTCGAGAGAAAGTGAGCATTCCAGGCATACCATAGTCTGAGGAACGGTCCACATGGGGAAACTATAATAAAATCACATTTTGTCTTCGGTACGCTACGCACCTTCTTGATTGGATAGACCCAGAAGAACATGACGAAGGAAAATGATTGTCACAACTGCTCTCATAACGTTGAACACCAGTGTCACTGGAACGGAAACGTTTACAATAGTTGTGTAGTCCAAAGTGTTGCTTCGAGATGTGTGGTTTTTGTTTAGTCAACAATGAGGCACCACGTAGTCGCTCTGATAGGTAGTGTTGCGCAATGGGTGACATTTGCGGAAAATACATGGTGACAAATCGTTAGATTGGCACAAGCTTCAAGGCCTTATTTGAAACCGTTCTTGGCAACCTCGCCCTGCGGTTTTTCTATCTGATATTGTCAATGGTACCATTCTAAAGAAGAGATTGTTGCCATTAGTAGTCAGAATGACTCATTCAATGATGCCAAATCTGACTACCAACTAGTGGAAGGAGAACGGGTACGGCATACAACCATGTGTTCAAAATGGAGCGAATAAGCGGTGTTGCGCAACAAGCTGGTTTCAGCGCGCAATTTGGAGCAACAATAGTTCCGTGCGACGAAACCAATGAAGCAAACGCTTTACGATATATGACATGTTCAACGATTATCGCATGCTCGTGCAGTGCTAATCACAAGTACATCTTGTAACGTGCGATTTTAGCTTCATAAATCGGGATGGCTGCTGCTGGTGATCTCCTGATAGCATTGCTGTGAATCTGGATGCGACAAATGGAGAGCATAGGATCCAATTGAGTTTCTCAACGTGGTGCATGGGGCACATTGTTATCCTCCAGGGTTTCTGTCAATGTACTTGGGATTGTCCTTCCCCAGTGGCCCTCTGCGGGCCCATAAATTCAAACGGCAGTCCGGGCCGCTCCAAGGGTTTTAGAACAGGGGACATATCTCTTAACGAGATCGAAAAGAATGTGCATTTGACAAAGAAGAGCGCGCCCTAAATTGACTTATTTGCTTACCTTCTTGCCTTTGTGTATCAACAAGAGAGCGGGCTGATGATTGTCAATCCTGGATTGGCTGCCGCAGTGTGGGGTATCCGAGACAATAAGGCCAGTGTGTGGTGTCTGTTTCTGTTTCCGTGAATTGGAAGCAGTGTGCAATCCAAGCACACTGTTGACTTGATTTAGTGAAACACACTATATTGTGTGTAGAGCAGCGGGTCAGCCATTGCGTCGTAGGCGTAACCATTTGTAGAGCAAGGCCATCATATATCATTGGGTAGGGAGAGCTGACGTTGAGTTAGAGGTGCGACTGCCGCATCGGACACCAAAAGACCAATTCTGCTCTGTGCTGTCACTTTGATTACAGTTGCTATGCTTTACAACCCAGCAATGAAGTTCCAGGCCGGATTGTTGAGCATAGGCATGGTCAACCATGCTTTTGCAGAGGGCGAGAAGCTTAACAAATGATCTGTGGAGCTTGGTGGGAACACGCTCTTGCCGTGGGATATTTTTAGATGTCCACTCATGCTTTAAAAATTTTTGCATCGACGTCATCGAAATATGTACATGCGAGCATCGCGGCCTGCTCCTCCTCCATACGGTTTTCAAACGTGTTCAAAGAAGGGGCTCCTCATTACCAACAGACATCTGACAGCTCTACACTGCGCGTAGAGTTGATTGAAGTTTCGTTGGTTTGCTCTGGCCAAGGGAAGAGAGGAAGCGTTGGTTCAAACCGCTGCTTCAAATATTCGTGTGAATTCCACCGCACAACCGGAATGGCCACTCTGTGTTGACTGTTTACCTCCATCATACTAGGGTTGTGTGCTAGTTGACGAATATGCCATTTCACCAGAATGGATGTAGAGCAACGCCCGTTCAGTTGCTCATTATGTTATGTGATGGACATCTCGCCATCATCAGAAGCTGGCACTCTTTCCATAGTCTCTCCCCTCACATTGCAATTTCTGCACCACCTATCAACCTGTCCACTCAGTTGCCTCGTAATGGAAGAGCATAGACATTTGGTCAAATTCGGTGCACATGTTGCTGTATCCTAATAAGAGGCCTGACGTAATCAATGGTAAGCTCGACTGCAGTGTAGGTGAGTCGAATGCTTTAGTGCGGAATGAATGGGCGCAACAGACTGGGCCGACGGCCAAAGCTATCTACTGTCTGGAAAGGACATCCTTAATTGCTGTGCTGTTTGTGTCAAAGCAAACAACAACAGTAATGTTTAGAATGCTCGACATTTCCAATTGCTACTCTTCCAAAATACACAAGGCCATGTTGGTGTTCAGTCTTGTTTACTCCGCGTGTTCCACTCTTGTCGACAGCATCATCATCCTCTCTCGACAAGCACAAACCTGTATATAACCTTCAGAGCCAGTGTGCTACGAAATGGTTTGGTTATCATCCAAGTCGAATTTTTCGTCCAGGAGAACTTTGTCCAAAAGGTTCCGCAAAGACATGGCAAAACCACGCAAGGACGGCAACACGAAGTCCAGAAAGTCAGGTAAATCGTCTTCATCAAAATCAAAGTCAGACTCGAAGAGGAAAAATGGCATGAGAATGACGTTGGATAGTCACGGCTCTTGGAAGATCATTCACGACAAGGACCGCATGGTGACCGGCACTCGAGCCGTCTAACTCCAATTGACTTCACCAAGCTGACAACTTACTCATTGACGCTTTTCCCTTGACTGCGTCTGCTGCCAGGACACTCCAATTGTCTATGTTGTAGATCACATTCACCACACTGTGCGATGCAAACCATTGTATCATTTCTTGTTCACCGCCGAAGCCCGGCATCATCGCTCATCATGGGTATTATAGTAAAACGACTAATACACTAACATTTCAGTAAACGACGTTCTGCTGACTTGATGACTGCGATAGTATGCGTACAAAATACAAGTTTCGAAGTATCATCTTGATGAATGTGCGCGAAATGATGGGGGGGGGGCAGAGACCGGGATAACTGAAATGAGTGTGATAACAAAAAAGAAAATGACATGAAGATGGCATGTTGCATGGGAAGGGCGCTGCATGATGAGCTGGAAGGAGCTGCTGAGAATCACACATGGCCCGTGTTGAAGAGGCCACTACTGCATATCTCACAAGAGAGATTTTGAAATACTGGGAAGAAGACAAGTGTGCAGTAGGGTGAGAACATCAGCATGAGAGAAAATAGCAGACTACTCACTAGTTTTGCACTCGGAGTGAAATACAAGTATTGCTTGCTGCGCACGTAATTTGGCAATTGTATGCTTTGTAGGCATCTGATATAACAGGAGGATGTGTACTGCTTGCAAGAATTTCTGCACAAGGAGGAAAGGACCATTTGCTGAAATGGATTGTGGAATTGTAGAGGCGAAGGCACGGTATGCACATGTTTCAATGCACACAACTTTTCACGTTTCGACAGCAAGAATTTGTTTGATGTATCGTTGATGAGCTGTTAATGTTGACATGATGATACATTGTACATCACAGCCACTTGATGTGCAGCAGCTGCCTGGAGGTCCTACGGTGCGAGCGCAGAAACAAAAAAGTCAGGGTGTCGATTGGAAGAGATACGCGTGATCGGATGCGCTACAGTCGAGACAGTATGGACTGGTGAGTGGGATTGTGGTGGAAAATAACGGATCGGACTGTCGAGTCGGAAGCAGCTGGCACGGGATTGTGGAAAAGAGATTGCAGGTTTGATGAAGGCGTGAATTGGCGTTGAAGGAAAAAAGATTATCGGAAAGGAACGTAATTGGAAGTCGGCAGCCAGGCGGGCGGAACTCTACAATTTATTATCTCTGAAGGTAGTGAGCGGACACAGCACGTCTGTCAAAGCCTCCTACGCTGCTGTCTAGACACATCGCGCAGGGGGCTCCGTACGATCAGTTCCGCCCAGAGCCGTTCTGTGGAATGTTATCACAGCAGAACAGCACCCAACACACTGTTATATGCAATACACTTGCAGGAAATAGTGTCGGGAGACACTAAAGGAAAGCAGACCTAAATCCTTGAATCTAACACGTGTCCTGCTACGGGCGTCGCGCCGCGAACCGGCACACCGGATCTGTTGCTTGTTTCATCTCGCCCTCCTCTCTATTTAAACGTCGGCCGAACCTATCCAATAAGCCATGCGCAGCACCTCGCGATCAACACTATCTGCTGCACATCTGGCTACAGGTAAGCTCGTCCTTTCCGCTGTTATGCAATGACGATAATCTTAGTTATCCCTGGCTTACGGCGGCTAGAAATCCCGTCGCTGGAGAGAAAATTACATATGTGGTAATATGTTGCCGAGCGCCTCATAGCTCCAATACGGTCGAATTGGAGCCGTACTCTTCCATGGTTGCTGACCTACTTGTTGCCATGGAGTTATTCAGCCTTTTGAAAGTTACCGAGCCAGCTCTTAATGGTTTGCGCTTTTGTTGTGACAAACTGGCTTGTGAATCTGAACTCAGGTTTCGAACTGCTATGCAGGTGAGATCAGCATCATATCATGGACTCACGAAGAGTCTAGAGGTAAGGACATTCACTCCACGGCCATAGTTTCTGTACAAGGAGGACGTATACAGATCCTACTGGGAGATGCCCTTGGGTGTTTCACAGTTGCGGAGAAGAAAAGAAATTGCTGTTTTACACTGAGTACATGACTACTGTTCAATGGTGATTACTGCATGGTTGCTAACTGGTTCTGATTCACGCACCACCGTGATTGTATAGGTATCGATATCGTCTACTGAAGCAGATAGTTTCAGAAACATGGTGACCAGTGCCACGCTTCCAAAACCGCTCAGGTCATGTATATATTCCCGTCGCTGCTGATAGATAATTATTGTGCACTGCATGTGTGTATAGCTGGACAGTAAATGCCATGTACTCCATTATGGAATGCTTTTGGGTCGTGAAAAACCTTGTACGGTGATCGAAGAACATTCGTGGCTAATCGTTCAGCGTTGGAAGCAAAAATGCGTTCAAATGACGTTCTGCAGATAGGCTTCGGCCTTTATTAAGTTGCTGTCAGCTTCATCTCTGTGTTCTGTCTTGGGCGCTTCACAGCACCTACATCTCCGTCATTGGGGTTCTCATTTTGTACCTGGCCAACGTCTTCCTCTGAGTTGGTATCCCGTTGTCGCTTGTGTGCATGGGCGGCGCCGATGAGCCGTTTAACGCCTTCCGGTAGATCTCTCTGTTCAATTCTCAAATTGTTACTATTCGCCCGTTTTTCTGTTGAGCCTTCAGGTTGAACTGGTCCTGGAGGATTGATATGCTCCTCGTCATCCTTATCAGCATCATCCCCGTTTTCATCGTCATCAGATAGGTCAATGTCAATTTCTTCGTTGTTCTGGCCCGCATCGTCATCACCCCCAATTTCGCCATCTACGTCATCTTCCGCAGCTTTGTCCCCTTTCTCCATTTCCATTTCAGTGCTGTTCTTTTGAGGAGCTCGAACCATATTTTGGATTCCTGAGCCAGAACCTTCGGCATCAGGCAAAAGTGACGCCAGGTCGCTCTCCATTATGGCACCCCTGTGTTGCAGTTGTACAGCCCGTTTTTCTCTCAACATGTCCCGGAACGTATCCTCCGAACCATGCGCGAGCTCAAAGTCATGCCATGTCTTCCAGAAGTGTGCATATATCCCTCCAGCTCTTGTGTTTGCTACTTGGCAGACATGACGGTATACCGCCCTTGCTCTGTCAATTTCCCCAAGCTGTTTCTCCATGACTGCATACCTGAGGCCGAATTCTAGTATGTCTTCCGACCTTGCCAATGACGACAAGGCTGCCTCATATATTGGTCTTGTTTTCGTGACGCCGAATAGCGTTGCTGTTTTCACAATATACATTTTGTACATAGCAGGGCGATCATCTTCTCGTACTGAGTTGGCTGCCCGAGCTAATATAGCAAGAGAATGTCTTGCAAGACTGTATTTTTCTTCCATCTCGGCATACATTATGTAAAAGAGGCGAAGCTGCGGGTGCGGATAATGGTGCCCACCTTTCTTGGAAGTCGGCGCTGAACGAATTGCTTCTTCAAACAGATCTCTCGCTCTCTCCAGCTTTCGGGCACCGAAACGCTGTACAAACTTCGATAAATACATAACCCAGATAATAAGCGCTTCTGGCCATTGTACTGCTGACGTAGCTTTATCGTAAAGCCGAAACGCTTGTTCAAAGAGACGCCTCGATTCCAGATACGATGTACCACTTAGTATTGTCTGTGGAGAAGCTAGACGAAGCTCCAGCATTTTGTGGTGCAAATCTATTACTTCTTCCGGTGTGCTAATTGATTGGGATAAATCAATGAGGAAATGCCATGTCCGAAGCGACCGGAACGCGTTCCACGCTGGGCTCGAGTTATCGTAAACGTGAGAGATGTTTGTACCGGCATTAACAGCTGCTTCGATGTCATTGCCGAACTGTTTCTTCTTCTGCTTCTCTTCATCGATCTGTTCCTTGGGAGGCTGTGTTGTTCCGCGATGAAGAATTTCTAGAGCTGCTTGTGGCGTATTTCGCCTCAACTCCATTTCAGCATATTCACACCACACAGCGGCTAGATCCTCGGCACTTTTGAAAAACTCAGGATTACTCACAGCTTTATCCAATACTTTCCGCGCTGATACAAGATCTTGTGCATCTTCATAGTAATGAGCGAACGCTAACCACAATGTATGCGGGCGTCCATTTGTAGCACGCCACGGATCAACAGTTCGTACGGCTTTCGTATACGTGTCAACGACATTGGGCGCGTCTTTCGCATGTTTAAACATTCTTGCGCGTTTGTGCCATTCATGAACATTATGTGGGTTTTGTCGCAGAACAACATCTGATAGCAGCATTGGTCTCCGATTAGATAAGTGTTCAAGTTCTGCTATGAGTTGTTCAACCATTTCTGATGTCTCTTTCAATTTTAGTTTCAGCGAGCTATCGCGTTCATTCTGCTCAGTCTCTTTGGTAACACTCTCCACTTCTTCCATAGCGGCCGTAACAAGGGTCTCCTCAAACTTTGCATACGCGTCGAAAATCAGCGCAAAGTCACGCACAGTTGAGATTACCGCCATCGCCTCCTCATACACCGCTCTCGTATCATCGAACATGCCCATACGCGAGTAGTACTGTCCGAACACCACCCACAATTCTCCCACATCAGTCTTGGCAGTAGCGATCGCAGTCCTGAGTAGAGCAGGAACATCAACACTAGTAATATCTTTTGGATGTCGAGAGGCAACACGGGCAAGCTCCATCCATAACTGTTCGCGGGTATTCTTCTCCTCTGGAATCCAGTTGGGATCGGCCAGTGCGGAACAAAGTTCAGTGACAGCCTCATCCCAACGATGCGCCTTGAGCAAATGTCTATAGAGACGCTCTCGCGCACGTCCGGGCCTCAGCTTTGCGTAGCGTCGAAGTAAAAGGATCGACGTCTGGTGGGGAACACCCTTTGCGCCGACAAAACTGTCCAGCAGAAGCGCCCAGACACGATCATGTTGAGAAATAGGCAGGGATTGTAACGCGCTGTTCGCTGCCAATCTAACCTCGGTCCAGTGTCGCTCGCGAAGCGCGTCGCGGATGTAATCTAACCACAGCACCGGACTGGCGCGTAAAGCGTGAGCGGCCCGTTTGGAAACATCGAGTGCTGCTCGGCGTGCAATGTGAGAAGGATGGTATGTGGCAGCTACAGCGCGAATTGAACTTGCATATGCACGCCAAAGTTTGTAGCTACCCGGTAGCGCGGCAACTGCTCGTTCGTATACCGCAAAGAGAGCGGCAGGGACGGGTTCCGGAAGCTGAGTGAGATGTTTGGTATAGGACAGCCAAGTTGATAAGTCGTAAGGATTTCGCTGCGCTTGTTCCTCGAGAGCTAGAGCCGCTGAGGTGCGAATCATGTTGACAATGCAGCGGCGGGGGCGATCGATTCAGTTCTCAAGTGTGGGCGATGCGTAGTTCATTTTGGAGAGCGAAGCGCGGTCGGGAAAGGTCTGGATGATCGGAATTTGATTTTGAAATTGTAAAATCCATTTCTTTGACCACGATGTGTTCATGTTTGCTTGCAACTATTTTTTTTATTGTTCAAGACTTGTACGCTCGAGAGATGCATGGAACTTGAAGAGTTGGACGCATCCGACGGAATAAGATGGATGGAAAGCTGTGCTTCCTCTACTCATCGGGCAACGTCAGCTATGTCTCAAAAGTTTTCCGTCCATTGTGAGCTCGGGATGGACGTTTTGCGGTCTGTTGTGTGATGATGATGCTCGACAGTGTATGAATTGCAGTGTCACGAGTAGGAGCCGGGCATAGGTATTTGGCGGGAGCTTTGAATTAATCAAAAATTTCATGTCGTACGGCGCAGCACCAAATGTGGCCGAATTTGCGGGCTGAGACCATTGTGCTACGATCTCACCGCCATTCATCTCCTCCCAACTGCGCCAGTTTGTGGCTACTCAGCAACGCCAGTTCAGTTCCAGCTCACAGCACTCATCCTTGATGCACTTAAATTATTCCCAACCAGCCCATCCGCTTTGAGTCCAATCGATTCGCTGTACCCACCAATCCCGCCCTCGCCATCGTAATCCTCCACCAACATGCAAGCATTTATCCTCCCATCAGCAGTGACCCTGCGCCATCCAGCCCTTCCGCAAAGTTATGCACTTTGCGCACCAAGCCCGATGTACATTCTCTCGCCGCGCATGTCAAGTACACCAGCTGCCCCATCCACAACCGCTCCGACACTTCCGTCCAATGCGTCTCCGGAACCCTCAGAGGAGCCTCCGTTTGCGCTTCCGGAACAATTTCCCTCACCCCCGCCGCTGTCGACCCTCGGACACTCGATGACCTACACTGAAAAGACATTTGCACGCCGTGCTGCCGCATCCCTTCGAATGTTTCTCCAATTGCGCGGCCGAGTATCGAAACGAACAATACTCACCGCTCGTTTGTCCGGCCCAATTTCTGAGAAGAGTACTCCGCCACAGGTTTTCGGAGGCGATGATGCTCTTTCGCTCCCTACTCTCATCAATTCCATTCGTCTCGCAGCACACGACCCGCGTATTGAACATCTGCATCTCCGAATCGACCTTCTCTCGTGTGGGTGGGGCAAAATTTTTGAGATTCGCCGTCATCTAGACTACTTTAGCAGCACTGGAAAGTCCATAAGCGTCTTCATAGAACAGGGTGGTCCGAAGGAATATTTTCTCGCGATGGGATTCGCAGTGTACGTCCCCCCGGAAGGCGATCTCTCCCTACGTGGCTTTGCCTCCAGCGGAGCTTTTGTTCGCGGCGTGCTGGATAACATTGGAATCTCCCCACAGGTAGTACGCTATGGAAAGTACAAATCAGCTGGCGACCAATTGGACCGTCGTGATATGGCGCCAGCGCAGCGCGAAGTGATCACAGCGATTCTAGGCGACGTCCACTCGCTGTGGTCCAAAAGCGTATCCGAGGCGACATCCATCCCCATGGACGCTGTTGCCGATTTTGTAAACAGATCGCCGTGGGACATGCGCGAATATGTCCGTGAGGGGTTTGTCACCGGTATGTGTCAGGAGTCGGATCTCGAGGACGCATTGAAAATTCGCTTCGCGCCAAAAGGGCGCTTCGAATCTGACGATGATGTCGCGAGACGCGAGCTTCCGGCCGTGGATATAAAACGATATGCGCGTCGCACGTCTGAAAAACTGCTTGGCATTGCAGGTAACAAGCGTATTGCTGTGATTCGCGCCGTGGGCGCTATCACGACCGGTGAGAATGGCTCCAGTCCTATCACGGGCTCAACGCTTGGCAGTGATTCACTTGTAAAATTGATTAGAAAGGTGCGCGATGATAAGCGATATGTCGCGTGTTTGTTGCGGTGCGATTCGCCTGGAGGTAGCGCAACAGCCAGTGACATTATTTGGAGTGAACTGCGTAAGTTGGCCAAGAAGAAACCACTTATCGCGAGCCAGTCAGATGTAGCCGCAAGTGGAGGCTACTACCTCAGCATGGCTTGCGAAATTGTCGCTGAACCGCTCACGATTACAGGTAGTGTAGGTGTGGTGACAGTGAAACCAAGCCTGGGCGAACTGTACAAGCGTATTGGTTATGCGAAAGAGAACATCAGTATTGGCAGTAAGTATGCCGAACTGCTTGTGGATGATAGAGAATTCACGGATGAAGAAATGGAGTACTACAGGGAGGGTGCCTTGCTGGCGTACAAAAAGTTTGTCTCAAAGGCCGCTGTGAGTCGCGGGAAAACATTTGAGGAAATGGATGAAGTTGCGCAGGGTAGGGTTTGGACGGGCCAACAGGCAAAGGAGAAAGGTATGGTGGACTACATTGGCGGGGTCTGGCGCGCGCTGGAACTGCTCAAGGAAAAGGCGGGAATTGAAGACGAGTTTGTGAAACTGGAAGAGATTCGCACTCCGCTGACACTCGGACAGAGGCTTGGGTTGCCTTTGTCAACTCGTGTTGAGAGCAGTAGTAGTTTACATGCAGCAGTTGGCAAGCCTATTGCTATGTGTGAAGTTGACGGATCTCTTTCCGAGGTATCACCACTGACTCGGTTAGTATCGGACGCGATTTTGGCACCGCTGATCGGAGACATGGCGGTTTTGGCGAAACAATCGCAGGTGGTGGGGCAAGTGTTGAAAACGTTACGCGGAAACTAGTTGAGTGGAACATAGACAGTGATAAACCGAAACATTTACACAGGCTACTGCCGCCGCATGCATACAATACTGTACAACTGGTGAGGGAGATGGAATTCTCAATGCAAATGGATAAACTTGGGTGTCGGCCGGACACGTCTCACAGCCCTCGGTGGATCATGCAGCGAACTAACAAAGTTGTGGTGCAGGAAGTGATCGGCACGCAGATGAATCTGCAGTTCGAATCTATCCGACTTTTTGTTTGGAGAATGTAACGGCACGCGCTGCACTTCACTCAGTATGACGTAACCAAGACCATCTTGGTCGCTATACAAGCCTTGCAGTGGAATGGACGCCTGGTCCAACTCGTTGCCCATTCGAAGAACGTCAGCAACTGAGGTAATGACGTAGCTTATCAACTCGTGTGATGAGCGAGTGCGTCTGCGAAAAAACGCCAGTCTCAAACGTCTATCCGGCTGCATGTTGTGCAACTGCTGCTCGGTGACACACATCTCATCATAGATGACATAGTTGTTCGAGTCTACATTGGTACCATCCTCGGATCGATACACGCAGGACCACGAAGTTTCACCATTTGCTTCTTCTCTCTCGCGCTGCAGCTCGTAGAACTGGGTGACGGTGCGGCCAAAGAAGCCAATAGTGCTGAGGGTGGCCGCGGAGACGCGAAAAACGATGGGGAGGTCGGAACCGGGTCGGAGGATCTCTGCGGTAACGCTAAGCGAGCCCTTTACCTTGCGAGCACTTCGCAACGAAAAGGACGCGGGCGGATGGTCGCCGTTTTCGGCGGAGATGCGCACCTCGAGGTCGCGAATGGACGTAAGGGGAATGTCGAGACGGTTGTAGTTGGCGCTGAGCAGGTTATGGACGGAGAAGAGCGCGGCGCCTAGAAAGTCGTGACGGCCGAGACTGCGGTCGGAGTCCGAGTCGCGGTCGTAGAGCACGGCGAGTACGGTGGAGGTCTGGGGGGAGGTTGGTAGTGTGACAGTAAAGTTTATTGTCGTCGTCCACACGGGGTTGAGGTCGTCCAGAATGGTCTCAGTGCGACCGATTTCCTCGGTCACATTATTGTTGCGCACGCTATGGCAGACGATGAATGGGTCGGACAGGGAGAAGTGGTCCATGTTGGCGAGTTGATGCGCGGAGAAGCGCAGTTCGACGTGCGTTTGCTCGGGCATGGTGGAAGGAGAATGCACGTGTATAGGGGAGGTGGCGTGGCGGGCGCGGCGCGGCGTGGCGTGGCGTGGCGTTGCGGGACGAAATGGGTTGGGGCGGGTTTGCGTCGAGAGCGGAGGTTGACGGGATGGATGTGGTACGAGTCGAGGGATGAGGTGAGATAAGAGTGGAAATTTTACACCAGGGGAGGAGGATGAAATGAACGAAAGACGGCCGGGAGGATTGTACGACTGGCGTTTTAGATGCGTTTGCTGGTTGTGCCTTGTCATGCGCTGCAGCTGCACTACACTGCGCGCAGGAAAGATGAAAAGTGGGATACCAAGCGGCGCGACGCGGCCCATACAGTACAATGGAGCGGACACGACGCTGAGAGAGATCTCTCAGATCTGAGGTAACCGCAAATGCCAGCAATGTGGCCCATGACGGCAACTATGTTGTGTGCCGCAGTGCCGATTCTACGCCGTACAATAAATTCTACGTCCACAAATGCAGCGCCGTTGACAATTGCTGTCAATGTCATTATGGAAGTTGACAACGTTCAGTCAATATGCGACTTACTTCTATAATGACAACGACTGTATGCGCAATTATTCTCGTCGACTTCCACTCGTTGCCCATACACTTGCAGCATATCGCGCAAACGCTGCGCGCCTCGCTGGATCTCGCGTTGCACCCACTCTCGCTCACCATTCCGCCAGCAACGCACTTCATCGCTTTCCGCACTTCATACACTCGCGACGCGGCAGCAATGCCGTCAATTTCTAGTGTTTCGCCCAAGTCCGCGCTCGGAATAGATCATCTATTACCGTCGTGAACACGACGCGACCAGGTGCACTCTCAATTTGGAAACCTGTGATCAATTGTTGCTATCATGAACGACATGTAACTGAAAGTAGTGCGTCATCGAAATTCTTCACATTGCCATCGGCGACGGCATGAATTCGTCCATAGCATCCGCGATGTCTGACACACCTATTTGCAAAACATGTGCGCTTATCAAATAGGCCAGTTCATAATTTGACTGGTGACATCGGCTTTCCGCTCGTGCACCGGGGTCTCACTGTCAACAATAGCTTTCCTGATCTGGCACGGGAGAAGAAGAAGGTTCCACCTTTGGCAGGGGGCAAGTCGCGCGGCATAAAATGGAACGCGACCTTACATTGTACCGTGCGAAAATGGAAACATTGCGGCTCCGCACCACCCTGTAACCAGCACATGGACAGACCGACGCCGATTGGAATACATCAATCAAATAGGCCATGAGACAAAATTCAGGTATATGCTGGATACAATATAACAGCTTCTCGTCGCAAGGGGAACGCAACATAACTGTCGCGTTTTAGACGCATATTATCTACGCTCCTGAAATGGAAAAATCCAGAGGGTTACAGCGCTTTGCTGTTATAGGATGGGAATAGAGACATTTGTTGCCGCTACTTGTAAGCTGTTCATAGTCTAGTAATTTTGCACTAGGGAGATGGTACACCCATGTGTTATGTACACGTTGGTTCAGCGATGAAAAAAATGACAACACTGATCTGGCTTTAACAGCAAGAGCAACCTCGACAACACTGCATCTCTAAAGATAGACAAACTTGCAATTGAGGTGTACCAATGCTGACTTGCGGCGGCAGGCGAGATTTCATTGCAGAGGAAATCACTTGAGAACCTTCTACTGATCCGTGCCGTTGTTCTTCTCTCAAATTCAAGTTTTTCAGTTGAATTCGAGGGGCAAGTCGATTTTCAAAGGGGTGTCCCTTGTTTGTTGTCACTTGCAACTCAAATGTAATAGCAAAATGGAAAAAAAGAAACCGATTCTGGCAGGACTTGAACCTGCAATCTCCGGATCCGTAGACCGATGCCTTATCCAATTTGGCCACAGAACCAATCAGAGAACTCCTTGCGCTCCCGACCTGGCAAGGGAGGGAAAAATTGGATTATTATTCTAGATGAATATCGGAGGGGGAGTCATTGTAATGCTCCGAGACTATCATACTTTGCTCGAGGATTGAAAAGAACGAAGCGTCAGACATGCAGACCAATTAATTAGCTGGATGCAAGTGAACGCTACCAATTAAAATTTGTGCACTGCGGTTCCCTGGCTGCCAGTGGTACAAGGTTGTTGGGAGAGGGCCGACCACGCATCGATCTTCAAGCTGGAAGAATGAAAGTTTTGGCGCAACAAGGGCGAAGCAAGACACAAGACCCGGAATAACCTAGCAAAGCAACACATATACACTAGAGTGTAAATGAGGTAGTGCTGTATTACTGCGAGCCAACTTGGATAAGATTGGGATGGCACGTGTGGATTGCAGCCAGATTGGCACCCGTCAGGTTTAGGTTGAGTGAGCAAATTGAACATCACATCATTCTACGAATCTGGAGAGAGCATATTAAAGTTGTGCCAGAATTGAATAGAGTTGGTCGACCGAGAAAGGTGGCGATTTAACGGTTATTTTTTTCAGGGCTAACAAATAGGTTGCATCGAGAGATCGAGCGGGAAAGCGACAGTGGAAAGTGTCACATGGTGCAGTATGGTAGATGGCACAACATGGACAGCTGCCTAGACGCAAACAATAATAAGGTGAAGACATGGTTAATTTACCAAGTACCATTTGACTTGTCTAGTAGACAGGAGGCAAAAAACTATTATTAGCTAGACTGGAAGAATATCTACAAATACAAAGACCAGCCGAACACAAAGCCAAGTGACAAGCTCATTCAGCGCGGGTCATGCAGGAGGGGGCAGCGGCGCGGCAAGACGGGTAGATGAACTAGGCCCAGCCGCCGGCGAAGCCGAGACCCATGCCGCCGATACCGGGGTCGAGAGCGATGCGGATGACGTTGTCCGGCTTGGGAAGATGGGGGTTGGACGGTTTTGGGAGCTTAGTTTTGCGGTGGATTTTGCGTTTGTGTGCAGGCGGATGGTCCATGACGATGTTGTGCGGTGCGTTGCGATGCGTTGCAGTGGCGAGTCGGGCAGTGGGTGAAGAAGGAAGGATGGGTGAGTGATTATATGCAAAAAGAGTATGCCGCCAGTTGTGCACGGCGCTTGGCACAGATAGTGTCGTAGCCTATCAATGCGCGCCATTGGCAGGCGGCGGATTCGCGCTGATTTGCATTCTATTGCGCGCATTATGCGGCGTTGTTTCGACGAATCAAATCGCGCTTTGCCGCGCAGATTTTGTATCTCGCCAAAGATTTGCGCGTGTGCGAAACATGCTTTTTGTTGCCTTGTTGCTCGTGCGATGACGACGCGCTTGGCTCGCGTTGGCGACGATGTAAACTTGCACCATTGTATCACGTCATTCATCTCCGATGAACCGCCATGCATAACCGCCTCCGCGCAATTTGCGCGTGTAAGCTGCGCTTTAGCTTTCCGACGTAGCGGTGCTTGATGCACTGAGAAAGCTTCTCGACTCGGATCGTGAGCGACGCTTTGCATGTTCTGGAGCAGACAGAACTGGACAACTCGACCTGTCATGTCGCTGTCCAATTTTTCGATTAAAAAAATGCACTTTATTCATTTCAACGCTGCTTGTACCCCTGTTTCCACCGTTGTCGACGACGCGCTCGACTCGCTCAACTCCGCGTCAACATGGGCAAGAAAAATCAAAACAGCGACCTCGGTCGAGCAATCGCTAACAAAAAGAAGCGTGACGTAATCAAATCAAAAACTGCCCAGAACACATCCGCTGCCCAGCACGCCGCCGCTTCCGGCCGCCATACGACCTCCTACGATGATCGAGCAAAGCTGCAGTCCGTGCTGGACGCCACAGACCTGGAAGAGCTCATGCTCAATGCCACCATGGCAAACGAGGAGTTTGCCGCAGAAAGATACGCGAGACCTCTAGCACCGCAAACCGTCGTCGTCACCCCGCTCACCCCGAACAGCGCCAATATCAACCGCGCAGAGAAGGAAAAGAGACGCGAGCTCGATAGAGTCGCTTTGCGAATCCCGAGAAGACCCAGCTGGCACTCGCATACTACCCCCGCTCAACTAATCGCCAGCGAGACAGAGCACTTTCTCGAGTGGAGGAGGAATATCGCTTCTATCGAGGAGCAGAATAGACTCGCGTCGACTATCGGCGGCCCGATGATGACCCCCTTTGAGAAGAATCTGGAGGTCTGGCGCCAGCTTTGGCGTGTCGTAGAGCGTTCCGATGTTGTCGTACAAATTGTGGATGCCAGAAATCCATTGCTCTACTATTGCGAAGACCTTAATCGCTATGTCACCCAGCAAATGGGACGTGCACATGTGCTGCTTCTCAACAAGTCCGACTTATTATCCTCCAATATGATCACCAAATGGCACGCCTATTTTGCTGCCAGGCGTTTGGACATTATTTTCTTCTCCGCCTTCAAGGCTAGTCTCAACGAGTCTACACACGATACCCGCGTTATCGGCACCCGACAACTCATCGACAAACTGCATCAGTTTGAAAGAAAGGCGCCGCAGACCAGGGACAACCAGCGTCTCGTTGTCGGAATGTGCGGCTATCCAAATGTCGGAAAATCATCAACAATCAACGTACTACTAGAAACAATGGCCAGTCTAGATGCCACACCCGAGTTGGTCGACGAGCAGCAGCAGCATCCACCGCCGCAATTGCCACTCGCCGAAGACCAAACCCATGATGCATCTACCGAACAAAGCCAACCCGAGTCCAAAGACACCAAGCATATGAAGCGAGTCGCCGTCTCCGCCACCCCCGGAAAAACTAAACACTTCCAGACGCTCGTCCTGTCCGACGACGTAATGCTCTGCGATTGTCCCGGCCTTGTGTTTCCAAACTTTTCATCCTCAAAAGCCGAGCTCATCTGCGCCGGCGTTCTCTCAATCGACCAAATGCGCGGCGACCATCTCTCGCCAATCGCGCTGGTTGCCGACAGAATTCCCGCCGCGATCTTCGAGGGCGTGTACGGCATCCGTTTCCCGATCATTACCGACACCGTTTTCACCGATGCAGACCAAGCGCTCAAAGCGCGCAAAGGCCACGTGTCCGCCACCACCCTTCTCGACACCCATGCGCGCGCGAGAGGCTTCATGACCGACCATGATCGACCCGACCAGTCGCGTAGCACGCGCGTCATTTTGAAAGATTATGTCGGTGGTCGCATCAATTTTACCCATGCGCCGCCGCCTCGCGAATTGGAAGATGGCGAAAGTGGCATCGGTCCCGCTGTGCATGCGAAGAAAGGAAAGCTAGTTCATCAGAGACATGCCGCTGCTGAGGTTGACGCTGCTCATTCGGCTGCTGCTACTGCGGCGAACAATGATCCGAACCGAGTGGCGAGTAGAGAGGTTTTGTCAAGGATGCTTGAGGACGACAGTGCCGGCTCTGGTGAGGTCAAGGCGAGGATTAGTGGGAGGAAGAAGACGGCTCATAGGGAATTTAGACGTGTGGAACGGAATTACTATCCACCAGTGTAGATGTATGTAGCTTGGTAAAGGTTGGCTAATGTGCATAGCCGTGAGGGAATGGTCCCATCTAATTTATGTGTTGTATATGAATTGCTGGTTTGCAACGAAGACAGTCTGTGGTTTATGGCTCCTTTCTATCTGGATCAAGAGTTGGTAATGACGTTTTATGTAAGGTGCCAGGGTTAGAGGTTCGATTCGAGTCTTTCGCTGCGCTGAGGACTTGGACAGCCGGTGAGATCTGCTGCCGGACACTTCCCAGACGGGAAAATCGACGAGATTATTGGTCACTCCATTTTTAGAAGCTCTCCAAGCCAAAGATGCATGGCGAATTTGTGTACGAAAAGAATACAGCTGTACTCTTAGTAGTAAAATGAGGATACAGCGAATTGTTAGATTTGCTTCTGTCTTGAAATCTCTGGTAACATTGTTGCCGTTTGCAAGCAGTGCGCCTACGTCATTCTAGTGAACCAGCAACAAACTTGTTGGCTAGATGTAATGTAGCCAGTTTTAAAATAGAACATCATCATAGTCAAATATACGTCCTCAACTCTTGTTTACGAACCGGAGCATGTCTTGGTCCTCAAATTGCATTTCATCCCAAGCTTTTCAGTTTATCGTATGTCTAATCTACAGAAATATGCTCACCTAGTTTCCCGCTTTTGTCGTTTTCGTATCGGTTCTTCAAAGAGAATAACCTCATCCATAACATATCTTCGTGGTTCCGGCATCACCACCACCTTTTCCTCGACGAATTTTACCGGATATCCTTCTTCGTCAATAATTCGTCTTGACTTCAACCAATACAACTCCCTCATATGAATCGTGATCGTCGCCGATGGAATAAGAGTTTCTGATGCAACTTTAAGCTTTGACGCTTCAGCCACATGGGGGACCAATTCTCCCTCCCGAGACACACCCACACTTACACCCTTCTGCACAGCAGTTCTCTCGTCAACGTCACTTCTGCCGCTCAGATCAAACGTCCTTATGGGTGGATTACGAGACGACGCCCCCCCGAATTTAGGAGACAGAAGTTGCAGTTGAATTTCACCACATCCACTACATGGCAGTTTGTTTTTTCGTAGCTTCTTTATCTCCGTTTTGCAGAAAATAAACTTGCGACATGTTTCAAAAACGCGCCGCGTCAAGGGACTTACGCTTCGAGAAATGACATATCCTCTTACGATAATATCATCCACAAAACCAGGTGGAACCATATAGTTGCACGCTCTACTGCCATCAACGGATAACCGTGTGATAAGGGATCCATTGGACGGTGAAATCCTCTGATTTGAATTATCCCCGGGTAGCATAGAGATACAAACCTCAAACTCCTCACCAGGTTCTGCGGCCACGTACCATCCAGCTTCTACGTCCGACAAATGTCTGTCCTTTGCAGCGTGCGGGGAAACATAATACAAAGGATATGGTCCAGATAGGTTGGGCACTTTGGAAACACGCGAAACACCTAGACCAAAACTGGAGGGTGACCGAAAAGCAAGGTCGCTACTTGCGTCAAGTATGTCTCGTGATAGTAACGCGTCTACGGGAGGAACTACTGCGCATGGATTGTGGTGTTTTGTCCAAGGGGAGCCCATTTTTGGAATGGATGGAAAGAACGAGTAGATCTACAATGAATCATTTCGGTTTTATAGGGCTTGTTTGATCAGAGCCTAAACGTTGCATTACAAGTTGCAAATGGAATATGGTGCAGATAAAGAGTCGACAAATTATCAGTGGTAATGTGCCATTACCAGAGGGAATTGAAGATGCGGATTGCATTACTTTCCATTTGCACAGTCCGCAGGAGAGTGATAAATGCAGTTTGCAAATGCTTTCGTTCGCGTGACCCTAACGCTCTACCAGTCACGACCAACTTGCTGCTTACATTTGTATTTTGTCTTTTGTTGGCCTCCAATTGTTAGCAGCAAACGGAAAACGGTGAACCTCTCTGTGCTATTGTAAGCGTACTAGTAGATGGAAGCTAGCATCTAGAGACTCACCATCTTCTAGATCTTTCTCCGTAAACGCTCGAAAACAACCAGACACAAGATCTGCAATTTGTACTATACACGATCTCCGAGGAGTAGACGGATCGTCCTGTCATGCCGTAAAAGATAAATGATCAAACACAGTAAATTGTCTGCATTGTTGGTTGTTGCATTGTTGTCCTTGGGCGTGTATGTATGCATCTTCTATGATATTAAATGAATGGACTATCAAGTCTGATAACCATCTGCAATCGTTAATCCACTCGACAAATAATGACGGGATCCTGGACGGTTCATCATGAACCACGCGCAGTTGTTCCACCCCCTGATGCGTTGCAGTCACGGGACATACTTGGTGCAAGCACCGACCTTGCACTCCGCTCTCCGTCTAGTTTCGGACTCGGTATTTCCCGTGTGTCTAAATCAGATGAGCTAACAGGGCCTTTTCCATTGTATTATGTTTCGCCACGTGCAGCTGAAGACAGACGTCCAGAGGCCAGCATGAAAAATGCCGCAGGTGTTCAAGCTGGTTGGTATGTGGTCGCAGAGCCCGGCGTGCAGTTTGAGGTATATATCTCTATGTTGCATGGAGAAAACTCGGTTTCGAGGACTTCGTCATCTGGTCCCTTAATTGTAACAAATGTATGGGTTGATGGTGATGAAGCTCCACGTTATATCATTAGACCCTCTATGACACTTGATCTTCGGTTGAAGGGATTTGTTATCTCCCAAAGTTCATGTCCTCGTGCACGACGTGTGGATCTTACATGTCGTAAGTTTGCGTTTTGCAAATCAACCACTCAAGATTCTGCAGAATCTAACTCCTCGGAGAATGAAAAAGGTACAATTCGAATGCAGCTTTCGTCTGCCGATTATGGGCCTTCATACACCCCCCAGCCGTACCAAAAAACATATGACTTGAAGGGTAAACAAACCGTTGACGAAAAGCTTGCAGTCAAAAACGGTATTAGTGTTGGTGTGTCTCGTGATGGGGACGTTACTCAAGTGAAACAGGGATTGATTGACTATAAACTTGTATCCCGGACGCCAATTCCCTTTGCAACGATCACCATTTTTATTAGGGAGTGGTATTGGCTGGAGTCGAGACGAATCATCGACGAAGAGGGATATCCGGTAAAATATGAAGAGAATAAGGCTAAGAAAGAGGTGGTGGAACTGGAAGATCCCAACGTCAAGGAAGAAGACACTGAAGAACCGGTAAAAAAGCGGTTAAAGTTCGAACCAGGCGAAGTGATCACACTCGATTAGCTATTGGTAAACGTTTGGATTTGGTTATGCAGTTCGAATTGAATTATACATACAGCGCAAATGTCGCGGGCATTGTTCCCCTGACAAAGTTCTCTCTACTCAATGCATCAAAAACAATCTCGACCAGGATCGGACCCTTCCTTGGAACCGAACAATAAACACCAGTGACTATGCTACGAAGGTTCGAAATCAACTTCATGTGCGCTGTAAGCAGGTCAACAACTTCGAGTTGTTTTATGCGTGAACACAAATCCATAGTTCACCGGCGAAAACGGTCTACGGTGAGTCGTCTCACGCGACGTGGCAATGAACGCGACAGCGGCGATCCGTCGGTGCGAACAAACGGCGGTTGCGACGACACAAAATATTCAAAATGAGAGAGTTATCTTCGCGCGCGAAAACAACGACAGACAGTCGTCGCTCTGATTTGCAACGCGGTTGGAAGCTACAATGTCGTCGTCATGGTCGATGCACTGCGACCCGAGAGCGGTGGTGGCTGATACCAGCGTCCTCGGCATCGCGGACATTCTACAAGCAAGCACGTCGCTCGCGCTCCATTCTCCGTGCAGTTTCGGCATTGGAATTTCGCGCGTATTGCACAGCGGGCGTCTGCAATCGAGCGAGCTGTACTACGTGTCGCCGCGCGCGGCGGCGGATCGTAGCGCGGACGTGGACGCGCGCAACGCGCGCGGCGTCAGACCGGGGTGGTATGTGGTCGGAAGGCCGGGCGAGGAGTTTGAGGTATGCGTGTCCATGCTGCATGGGGCCGGATCGGTGCGGAGGATGACGGCGGGGGTGGAGGGCGATATGGTGATTGCAAAGGTGTACGTCGATGGGACCAGGGCGGGCGCGTATGGGATCACCCCGGCGGAAGTGGAGATGGATGATATCTGTGTGAGGGGATTTATCGAATCGTGCCATGTGGATGGGAAGAGCGATACAAGACATGTGCTGTCGAGGAAGTTTGTGTTCTGCAAGTCGTTTATGGATGAGGAAGGGCACGATTTCGACGAGGGATATGGCTCCGTTCGGCTGGAGTTGTCGACGGCGGTGCGGAGTTGCAAGAGGAAATGCGGTTCAGCTTTTGAGAGGCGTTTCAAGCTGGAGAATCATCGTGGGGTGAATGAGAAGGTTGCGGCGAAAAATGGGATCAGTATTGGGGTTCGGAGAGATGGGGAAAGTATTTTGGAAGCGTGCGAGGAACCGCAGTTCACCTTTCATTCGGCACGTCCTATTGATGGGGGCGTTATCACGATCTATGTGAGGGAGCGCTTTTGGTTGGAGTCGAGACGAATTATTGATTGCCGGGAAAGGGCAGTCAAGTTTTCTGACGCATGGCAAAATGCTGGTGTTAAGGAGGAGGAGGTAGTCGAAGTTCGGAGATCGAAGGGATGGATGGCGAAGCGTAAGTTTCAGGACGATCAAGTGATCGTGATTGAGTAGCATTCTGCCGCCAATTCATGCTCATCTTGTACACGTGTACGATTACGTCAAGACTGTGTCCACTCGATGAGTAACACATGTGATGTTACGCAAGAAGAGAATATAAAATGTTTCTATCGCCGTGACGCATGCCTCATCACACGGCGTCTTACTGTGCAGCATTATCACCTTCCAACAGACAAGTCTCGTGACTTTGATGCAATATCTCCAGTCCTCAATCTCTACATTTCCGTGCTACGACAACGTCAGCAATACTGCAACAGTATGTTCCATTATCGTCAACTCTACGACTTTTGTATCATCCTCTACACTATCGCCGGGTTGATCAGCTTCTCCGCTCGATCCCACATCAGAACAAGTCCCTGCACCCTCGCAACCTCCCGTTCATACACCACACTCTGTACCGTATTCCCCGCCCCATCCAACAAACTTATCGTGCCTCCTCGGTTCGATAGCTGCACTGGGCCCCTCGCAGGGAACTGGAACGTCATCGACTCCCCACTCACAAGTTCAACATCTCCAAATTCCATAAAACTCTTGTTCGGCGCAACAATCCTCCACCCCTTCAGATTCACACTCTCCTTCCCGAATAGATTCATCAATGTCACACTCTCCCTACCAGCATCATCGCCCTCCGGGTTCACCAGTGCCCCAATAATGCGTACCCCACCAGTAGATTCTTCCACCTTGCCTCCTCCCGGCACCGTAACCCGCACAGGTTCCCGTGCAGGTACCGTTGTTGTTGTCACGTCCGGTTCATCCACAATCGTACGCTGTGCCGTAGTCCCCATCAACACTCGCTTGAACACAGGGAAAAACGTATTCACAGATCGACGATCTTCACTCTTGAACATCCTAAACTCGATTTCCGCTCCCTCCAGTACCGCAACATTCGGTGCTGCTGCATCATCGGATGCCCTTACCATTCCCATTGCCATCAGTCCCTCCACACTCGGCCCCACCAGGAACCCTCCAATCCTCTTGAATAGCTTCTGTCCTCCCATCTCCCAGGAGAAGCTCATTGTGGCGATCTCAGGAATGATGAATCCCTCCTGCGTGTTATCGTATATCGCACCCCTGTATTCGATCGAGTCCATCTTTGTGTAGTAGAAGTACCACCAGTGCAGGCCACCGACACTGTTGCCGCCCGACTTCCACTCTCCGAGGAACACGTGCTCGAAGCCGGAACGGGTCGGTGAGCTGCCGACGGCGAACGGGCGGAACCAAGTCTCCCTTACCTTTGCGTACCATGCTTCGTCGGATAAGACGCGTCCGGTGCGGGAGGCGATGTAATCGCGGGCCAATTTCATGGGTGCTTGAGCGATGACGAACTGGAGGAGGTCTTCGACTTCTTTGTCTTCTTCTGGGGTGATATCATCGGCGACGGAGCTGAGGAGGTCGTAGTTATCGAAGAGGGCTTCGGCAAGTTTGTAGGACTTGAGTTTATGATCTGGGATTTCGACGTTTTGGAAGAGGTTTTTTGCTTGTGATGTACCAGTTGACTCATTGACGCGTACATGGCCATTGTTCTCTTCGTTTGACTCACCATAAATCAAGGCGCGGAGACCACTTGCCTCGGCAATGTCAATGTCTAGAATCTGTTGGTAGATGTTTTTTGCTGACATTTTGGATTTCTCGTTGAGTGTGTGATGGTGAGGGGAAATGAAGGTGGTAGATGTGGGAGTGGGTGAGTTTATAAGGGCTTGTAGTGGCAAGCAACATGACGATTTGGTGGTGGAATGAATACCAAACAGAATTTGGTTGGGTCAGCAAAAATGTGGCAAGGTACGTTAAGTGGAGACTATTAAATGTGAATCCTGACGAATCATCTGGTGAGCTAAGATACACACCCCTTCCTGAGGAGTAAACATGAGGTAATTGAAGAGGATTTCAAAGAAAGATGGCAAACGAAGGAATGCGGCATTTCCTGTCAGCATTATGCAGCTGCCCGTTGAGAGCAGATTGTTATTGGCGTTGAACATGGAAACAAACTTTTCAGCTTACTATGTCAACATGTCGTCCCTCAGGTACACGCTTTTGTACAACGGTAACAGCAGTGCCATTTTGGATGAGTAAGGCTGTCACGGAGGATTCTAAAATTGAGAAATTATAACCGGAAAACTCAGAGCGGCACGATCTGCGTCCCAGATATTGTATTTTGGATACCGCAGAACATTTCACTATCCAACGCACCGTCTATCTACTAAAAAGCACGATCGAAAACAGCAATTGGCACCATGTTTGTACTTGCCACATACTACTCGCTCGTGCCCAATTGACTGAAACAGTATATTTTATTATATCCGTATTAATTTACTATCCAGATTCCATGTGGCAACAGAAGAGTCAGGCACAAAAACACAGCGCGTCGCTCATCGCCAGCGCTCACAAACGTCTCCCATTCACAATGACAACCGAGTGGATACACCATCATAGCCCGCGAGCAGTCGTCCCAACAGCTCAACTACTGCAAACGCGCGATATAGAAAGCGCCTCGACCTGTCTCGCAGAGAACTCACCATCCAGTTTCGGCATCGGTATCTCGCGTGTCCAAAGCGATACGGAATCTATTCCCTACCCGCTCTACTACGTGTCGCCGCGCGCCGCCGCTGATCGTAGCCCGAAAACGCACCCGCGCAACGCGCCCGGCGTGCATACCGGCTGGTATGTCGTCGCGTCGCCTGGCGAAAAGTTCGAACTGCTCATCTCCATGCTGCAGGGCGGCGATTCGGTGCACTTGATGCCGCGTGTGCGCGACGTCATCGTAGCAAATGTCCACGTGGACGGCGCGCGTGCCGGTAGTTATGTCATCGTGCCTGGAGAGCAGCACGACATATGTGTCAAAGGCTATGCGCACTCCTTCCACACAGACACCACATCCAGCAAGCAGTTCCAGTTGGTTAGTAGATTTAAGTTTTGCAAGGCGCAGGTGAGCGAGACTGGCAGGGGTGTCGGAAATGGCTATGGTTCCATAAAGATGACACTGGCTACTGCACGTATGGGACATATAAATCAAGAGACGGCTGTAGCGAGCAGGAGGGTTTCCACGAGTACTACTGAGATGAGTGAGAAAGCGGCTGCTAAGGGAGGAATTAGTATTGCGGTTGTGCGAGACGGTGAAACGATATCCACAGAGACGACTGAAGCTTCTTTCACTACATATTCGGAGCGGCCTGTGGCGCAGGCTCGTATAGTGATTTTTATAAGGGAATTGTTTTGGCTGCAGTCGAGGAGGATTCTGGATGATGAGGGAAAACCAGTCAAGTATGTAGAGCGTGACGAAACGGAACCAGAAATTATTGAAGTTCTGGAAGACGATAAGGAGCAAGTCAGTGTAGTTCGTGAGCGTGTCCGGAAACGGGCTAGATATCATCGTGACCGCATTATCAGTCTCGAGTGAACAAGGAAGTGAATCATGTAGTCACATAGAAACGGGCCAAATTGAAGCATATTACGCGTAAATTTAGTATATTTAGCTCAATCATTTCCGTACTATTGCAGAGTGATCTGAGACAAGCACCCATCGTCGTGACATCGTTCCTTACTCAGCTCAGCGTCGTCCCGCCATCGCCCATGGTGCAGCACGGAGACCTCAAGATCATGACCGGAGAGCCTCTCGTTCACTTCCACGTGTATCAGGTCGTTATTTTCTAGACAAAGGACAAAACTTAATTCACCGTACAATTCATTGCTGGCGCCACCGTATCGCACAATCGCATTACTACCGCATCTGAATTGCAAAATCTGTCTGGAGGATGGCCTTTGATCCATAATCCCAACCTACTACTCCCAAATGTTCTACCTTACCCAACACGTTGGTCCGCCCAATCCAGCTCACCTGCTCTAGACGCTCCGTCATTCACCACATACCGCAATGTCACCAGCATGGACAGTCCACCATGATCCGCGCGCAGTTGTTCCGCCACCAGCTGCGCTAGAATCCCGTGACATACTATCAGCCAACACAGAGCTTGCTCTGCTGTCTCCATCAGCCATCGGTCTCGGAATATCGCGTGTACTTGAATCAAGCTCCCCGCAGCCGTTTCCGCTGTTCTACGTCTCGCCGCAGGCGGCAGCGGACCGCAGTCCGACATGCAGTCCGCGAAATGCCCCTGGCGTCCGTTCAGGCTGGTATGTTATTGCTGAGCCTGGTGCACAGTTTGAACTGTACGTGTCCATGTTGTATGGCGCTGATTCCGTGTCTCGCACGTCGCCAGATGCTCAGTTGCTTGTGTTTGAAATTTCGGTCGATGGTACTGCGACCGCCGAGTATATCATAGAGCCGGACGAAATGGGTGATATCAGCTTGGGTGGTTTTGTGGAAACACTTCATAAAGACGCTGATACAAATCTACAGCGTGAATCGTGTCGCCGATTCACGTTTTGTAAGACAGTTACAAATGATCAAGGCGAGGACGTCGACAAGGATAGTGGTTGTATTCGACTGAAATTGATGACAGGAATGCGAGGTGGTGAGATTGCAAGGCCGGCTTCGCCATTTGTAGAGAAATATACCTTGGAGCATAATTTAGAAGTGGATGAGAAAATAGCGGTGAAGAATGGGATTAGTATTGGTGTTCGCCGCGATGGAGAGCTGTTGTCTGAAGTATGTGCAGAACCAGATTATGAAATTCACTCTGAATGTCCGTTTCCACAAGGAAGTATCACAATCTTTGTTCGAGAGCTCTTTTGGTTGCAGTCCAGACGCATCATTGACAATAATTGCTGCCCTGTCAAGTATAAAGCGCGGGTGGCATCGGAGGAGGTGATAGATTTGGACGAATATGAGGATGGGAACTTGACTAAGGGGCTCAAGAATCCTGTGGGTAGAATCCGCAAACGGAACAAGGCAATACGCGGTAAAGTGATAAACATTGTCGAGTAGATCCGTAATATACACATGAAAATGACTAAATATGAAATAATCATTCAGACACCATGGCTTAGAGCGTTGTGACGCTTCGTACAGCACAAAAGGCGGAAGGGTACCACGTCGCGTAGCCATACATATAACTGTCGTGAGTTGTAGGTCCCACGTTGGAAGTCAAAGTAAATTTAGAGTGGTCACTCTTCTTTCTGCCCTTCATCATGTAAGATACGTGGCACTCATACAATCTGACTGTAGTGCCGTATTCGGTACACCATGCAGGTTGAGTTGTGCACTGTGAGTATTCGGAGCGAATTAAGAGGGATGAAGTCTTTGTCTTGAAGATGTTAGTAGACGGGAAAAACAGATCGGGCATGACAGGAAAGTTAAAGACCAGTGTGGCATCCGAGCTCATTAGATGCGCAAAAGAAACAGACATTGACGCAACGAGTGGTGCTTCTCCACTTAAATTCATGGAGTGGGGAGATAGAAATAGTACAGATCCGGCAATGGGATCGTACCATATCCTGGCGCCAGCGCTATATTAAATTGCCACAATATTTTCTCCGCGCTCTCGCAAAAGCATACTTGGTCATTTAAAACGTCACTTTCGACCGACTGCATCGACATACCAAATCCAAGATCATTCTCCTTTCGCTCCATAGACGGGATTCTATGTCTGATTCAGCTCCAAAATGGCATCCTCACAGGATTGGACAGACCACTATCACCCACGTGCTGTCGTGCCTCCCCCAGATGCTGTTGAATTTCGTGATATTCTCCAAGCCAACACAGACAAGGCTTTGCGCTCTCCATTGAGTTTTAGAATGGGAATATCCAATGTTCCGGATTCCGGGCCCCTTTTTCCCTGCCCTTTGTACTGTGTATCGCCACGTGCTGCTGTAGATTGAAGTCCAAGTATCGACCCTAGAAATGCGGCTGGTGTAATTGCAGGATGGTATGTTGTTGCAAGGCCAGGTCAAACTTTTGACTTATACATCTCTGCTCTTCACGGAAAAGGTTCCGTTCCTCGAATAACGTCATCCTACGCTCACTGACGGCGTCATGCACCATTACTGTCCTGGATATTGCAGTTTCAGCTGATGGTACATATATTCGAGGTGTTAGTTTTAAAGCAAGCGATTATCCCAGAATATCGGATTCCTGTATGAGAGGCTTTCCAGAAACACAGAGCGTGAATGCCGTTACGAAAGAGATAATTCAGACTTGTCGCAAATTTGTATTCTGCACAGGCGCTACAACGGAGAATGGAAGCTGTGCTAAATGTGTCCCTCAGGGACGTGGATGTATTGAAGTAAAGCTGTAGTCAGCCATGCTTGGCCGACTTCGCACCTACCAACTTCCAAGAAACCGTAACTATAGCGGGAGTCTTATAGCCAGCGTTAACGAGAAGGTCTCGGCAAAAACCGGCATTAGTGTTTCCGTAAAACGCGAAGCATAAATAACCCAAAATTCGAAAAAGTACAAGCACAAACTCGATTCAAAAAGTGAGTTTGATGCGGGAAACGCGACAATCTATATACAAGAGCATTTCTGGATGCAGTCTCGGCGAATCATTGATCACAATGATCACCTGATAGAGTATAAGGAACCAGTGAAAGCTGAACAAGTAGTGGAGTTGGATAGCGAGGATTGCCATATCGAAGAGGATATTAAATTTAGAAGGCTGGAAGAGTCTTTGAAGCGTTTGCGAGAAATATCGCGCCTGCACGTGAACCAAGAGCCTTGCAAGAAAGTGAAAACTGAGCCTGGAGAAATCATCACCATCCCCGAATAACTTTGTACTACTAAGTTTATCCGATGATGAATTGAGTCTTGCAGATATGAAACAAGTGCTTTTCCCCAACCCAAACTTACAGACTAACCTATCCTTTGTTTCGGCGCTAGTTGCAAGCGTGTGGTCAGATAACTGGAGAGATTTCTCCGGTTCAAGTACGCTTGAAGGGTACACAGTTGTAATTGATCAACAATTTGCGTTTAAAATTTCGGATTCCATCGAAATAGCAATGGAAACTGGGCAAAGTCCGGACAGATACAGCACTCGCCGTGCCCAATAATGCGCAAACCATATGATATGCAATACGTGTAGAGCATAGAAGCTTAACTAACTACAGTTCATGTGGACACCTTTGATATAATGAGCATGCCTTCCGACGCGCTAAAAGTCGTGCCACCGTCTCTGTTTCCACATGCCATCCAGGTCGGGAAATTCCCACAATCCACAACCATGGATAGTCCATTACCTCCAACGAGCTGTTGCGCCTCCACTAGACATCCTGTCACCTCGTGACATTTATGAAGCAGGGACAGACATGTACTTGCGCTATCCATCAAATTTTGGACAAGGGATGTCTATTGTTCCGGATTCCGGTCCACCCATACCTTGCCTTTTGCACTACGTGTCGACACGCGAGGCCGAAGATCGAAATTCAACAATCGACCCTGCAATTACGCCTGGTGGAAATCCAGGATGGTACGTCATCGCAAGTACAGGTCAAACCTTTCAAGTGCATCTGTCAGCGCTAAATGGAAACAAATCTGCAAGCCGACTAACAAGCCATTGCCGGCAAACATCAGGGTATTTGAACACATCATGGGATATTGACGTGATCATCGTTGAAGTATCAGTTGATAGCACGAGCGCTTGCAACAGAGTTTATGAAGCTTACCCACAGTATGATACATGAAATGATGTATGCATGAGAGGATTCACCGAAGCTTATCTTGAAGACCCGTTTCGGAATCGGATAACTGAGATTCACCGCAAATTTGTAGTTTGCAAGACAGCTACCCAGAAGGGCGGTAATTTCGGAAGCGTTGTTGAACCAGCTAAGGAGGGCCATGGCTGTGTTGAAATGAAGCTGTATACAGCCAGGCGGGGTCGTGAAGGGGAAGAACGGGGATTAGTATAGGGGTGAAACGTGATAATGAAAAACTATCCAATCTATCCTTTCCCTATGGATATCAACTCGAGTCAAAAAGTGTTTTCGACGAAGGCAACGTGACCATCTACATGCGAGAGTAGTTTTGGCTGCAGTCTCGACAGATCATAGATCGCAATTTAGTCCCATTTGGTATGTGTAACAAGTGAAATCGGACCGAGTTGTGTAAGTGGATTGTGGACAATTCGACTTTAGGGAGAAGATCACCAGACTGCAGCGGTCTTTGAAACGATTACGTGAATAAACGCGTGTGCTGCAGAACGGGTCAAAAAAGAGGCAATCTAGTCGAGGCTGGCGAAGTAATCAAACTGTATCAACAAATTACGCAATTGTTGAATAAAAAATCATAACGCAACATCCTCCAGCACGACCACGAGTGCAATATGATGTGTGAACACGTCAACCCTTCGCCATGGCCCCGTCTGCTTGGCAGGAGCATCATGAACCACGAGCCGTGGTCCCGCCGCCGCACGTAGTCCAATCTTGCGACATTCTCCCAGCGAGTACCGAACTGGCATTGCAATCGCCCTCTAGTTTCGGGCTTGGAATCTCGCTCGTGACCAATTCAGCGCCACCGAAACCCTTCCCACTCTACTATGTTTCGCCCGTTGCAGCGGCGGAGCGCAGTCCGCAGCGCGATTCGGCCAATCCGCCCGGCGTGATGCCCGGCTGGTACGTCATCGCGCAGCCGGACCAACAATTTGAGCTGTACGTTTCGATGTTGCACGGCGCAAACTCGGTGCGACGCATGGCACCCACCGCACAAGTGGTCAAGATTAGATTATTCGTCGATGCAACGCGTGTGAAAAAAACACTCGTCTCGTCCGGTTCCTATATTGACGCGTGTTGCAAGGGATTCGTCGAATCGTTCGACATCGATCCAAACACCAAATTGCGCCATAAGCAGCTTCGACGCTTTGCGTTTCGCAAGCTGCCTACCCTCGAGGGCGGCGCTTGTGCGGCCAGTACGAGCGGGTCCATACGCATGGAATTGTCGACGGCAATGCGTGGTGGCGAGCGACGTTCACCTCCGGTGTCTGCTGCTGGCAAATATGCGCTGCCGAAGAATGATGCTGTTGACGAGAAGGACGCTGTGAAAAAGGGCATCAGCATTGCTGTGGGAAGTGGCGGCGAAGTCGTCAGCGAAGTAAGTTCCAGTAGGTTTACCAGTCATTCCGAACAGCCACTCAGTGTGGGAAATGTCACGATTTTCATAAGAGAGCGTTTCTGGATGCAGTCCAGACGCATTATTGATGAAAAGGGACTCCCTGTCAGAGCGGGTGGAACAACACAACATGATCAAGTTATTGACGTGGATTGTGATCAGGCACACGTTAAGGAGGAGCTTGTTGTGGGCAAGCCGAATAAGCGCGCAAAGTTAGATCATGTTATTGTTATTGAGTAACATTATACAACATGATTGAGAGGCCAATTGGTATGTACTCAAAACATGTCAACATACATGCTGATATGAAAATGACACCAGTTGGACAGTTGCAACAATACTAAACAACTTTGCGCATTTCATGTGCGGTATAATACAATAGCAATTGTGTTGCAACTGGGCATTCGTCTAATTGAGTACAATGACTTCGCCTGGATCAAACTTGGATCGCTTTAGCGAACTGCTCTCCTCGTCTTCCACATCATTCGCATCTTCATCATTGACATTCTCATCCCCATCATCGGACACAACAAGCACCTCCTCTGATGACACAACTTTTTTCTCGCGATACTTGACTGCATTACCTTTGTCATCAATAATATTCCTTGAAACAAGCCAAAACCGTTCACGCATAAAGATTGTTACCGAACAATCTGGCAATTCTGTCGAATGTTCCGTTGAATAATTAAACGCGACAGTCTGTTTCATAAATCTCTCGCCATCTCTCCGAACACCAATACTGACACCGTTTTTAATTGCTTCCTTCTCACTCACACTCTCACTGTCATGCAAAACGTTAGCCCTTCGTTTACGCGATAATGGCGCATCGATGCCCTTCCGCGACGCCACAAGCGAAAGGCGCATCGACCCGATATCAGTATTTTGCGCCGATGGAGCAGTTTCAGTGGTCGGTGTCTTGTAGAACAAAAACTGTCTATACGTGATGTTGCGCGCGCCAGTCACAGGATCACAACTGCACGATTCAACAAAACCCGGATAACTGGCATCAGAATAGCCGGCCGCGTTTCCCGGAAACACATCACCGCCAGTATCCGCCAAATCGCCGTCGACGTACAGTGAAGCAATGATCATGTCCCCCTTATCGGTCGTCCGTGGCACCGATTCGGCGCCATGCAGCGCAGAAATGTAGACTTCAAATTGGGCGCCTGGGTCGGCAATGACATACCAGCCAGATTTGACACCGGGGGCATTGAGCGGAGACGCGGCTGCAGATCTGTCGCGGGCTGCTTGTGGCGTGACGTAGAAGAGTTGTAGTGGGGTTTTCTCGAGTGGATTGGTGCGTGAGACAAGCGATATACCCAGACCGAAGGAGGACGGAGAGGCTAATGCTAGATCTGTGTTGGCGGCGAGGATGTCGCGAGACTGTTGTAGGTTGGGGGGAACAACTACTGCGCGCGGTGAAGATTCATCCCAGGACGCCATAATGTTGGGGCCGATGGACGCGGATCGGACAATCGAGCGTTGTGACGAGCGACTTGTCGTGTCATTGAAGTTGTTTTTGAATGTGATTATTTTTGAATCGTGCTGGATTGTGGGCCATTACAGCGCCGCACCGTTATGAGGTTCATGTTCTTGATGAATGTCGTTGAATGTCCTTCCGCTTCTACTACATCGCCTCGAAACATGCGGACAACTAAAGAACTCGTTAGCAAAAGCTGAGCAACTCCGGATTTCTGTAGTTCCAATTCTAAAATGAAGCCTCTATAGCGTCATACCATGTCGATGTGGATTTCACAGGAGATGTATGACACGTATGTCCGAACAATGAGCCAACGGCATATCGTGAAAGCAGGACGATGTTCTTGTCCAGCGTGATAGTGATGTTGATAAAGGTTCAAGTCTCGCATATGATTGTTTCTTCTCCAAAATTTCTTGGATGCTGTACTGAGGACTGATATCTATGGATGGTCTGTCAATATCGTGTGGATATTGATAACGATACAGACGCTGAGAGATTAGACAGGGTCAAGCGATGCAGGACGACTAGCGAACAAGTTACATTTTAGATTGATTGGCACACAGTGTATGGATCAAACATAATCTACTTTGCAAGCGAACTAAGGGTTTCAGAGGCCACCTTGATATGCTGAGCGGTAGAGAACTGAGAATTATAAATCTTGCGCACAATACCATCCTTATCAATAACATAAGTGATGCGACCTGGGATTAATCCAAGTGTCGCAGGCACGCCGTACAACTTTTGCAATTTGCCATCACTATCCGCAATGACGGGGAACGGAAGCTTATTGGCGCTCCTAAACGAACTAGTATTGCCCTGTGATTGAGCCGAGACGGAAATAATCTTGGCATCGAGAAGGGCAAAGTCCTCTGCAGCATCACGGAAAGCGCATGACTGAGCGGTGCAACCAGGGCCTGATCCGTTTGAAAAGTAGAGCACGACGTTGGCGCCTTTGAGACCGGAGATTGAAATTGTGTTACCGTCGGTATCTACGGCGGAAAAGTCTGGCGCGGGAGAGCCTTCTTTGGCGACCATTTTGATGCTCGACGACGCAGTTCTGCTAGCGATATGCGGCAAAGTCGACTGTCGCGTGCGAGCAAAGGTTGACAAGAACGGTGCACGGGAGCACAGACGCACAGTTGGCAGCGACGAATGTACGATGGCGCTTGAAAGAACGAATGCCATGTTTTGTTTTTTTTATCCAGCGTGAAGGAACATGCTAGTGTGGTCTGGCGATGCCATGACACACATATATCATCGAAGATGGTAATGCGCGCGATGGATGGATGGATGGATAGAATCAAGCGAGCGGCGGAACAGGCAAAGTTAGCAGCCAGTAGACTGTCGATATCCGGTTTGAGAATGACCAATGTTGAACCATCGAACTAGCGCTGTCGACATCGCATATCCATCCAGCAATGCGCCATCTTCAATTTCAGTCTTTTTCTCAAAAAAGATTTCAAATTCACATTCCATCTACAAGGGTACCAGCAAGCAAAGCAAAGTAACTTCTGCTCATCATTGCTGCGCCGTCTTCGTACATCGTTGCCTTTGCACTCGCAAACCATTATATTTATCTTCCCGTCATCCCTTCTCCGAAACATCCACGCATCCTCCAACTCCTTTAGTGATGGCGACGTGGGGAAACACGCCCACAAACCCGACCCCCGTCAACCTCGCCCGAAAGATCCAAGCATTGGTGGTACGTCACACCAACACTTTGCCCTCCATCGATCATCCCAACCGCCGTTCAATCTAACCTCCTCCCCATTCCATCCCCGCGTCCAACCGCAGCGAGAGGCCCGATGCTATCCCCCAGAGCGCGAACCGCGAATCGTCCGCGACATCTATGATTGTTGTCGACACTACGGCGGTCTACGTCCGAAACTGCAGTTCTGCGTCTTCGACTCCAACAAAACTCTCCAGCTACTCTCCTTGGACGGCGTAATACCCGTCACATATCGCGGTGTCACCTATCAAATTCCTGTCTGTATATGGTGCATGCCACACTACCCGGACGAGGCGCCAGTGCCCTACGTCCGTCCGACAGCCTCCATGGTCATCCGTGAACGTCATTCAAGAGTCGACAAAGAAGGTCGCGTCTATCTCCCAAACTATCTCGCCGTCTGGGACCCAGCTCAGTTCACTTTTTACGGTGTCGTCGTCGCTATGATTCGCGTTTTCAGCACTGAGCCGCCTGTCAATTCACGCCCAACCGTGGCCGCATCCAGCACTGAAGAGGCCGAGCGTCGCCTCCTTATCGCCAATCTATCAAAGCGAATCACAGACCATCTTGTGCGCGTAAACGATGAAGCGCTCGCTGAGATTGGACAGCTGCTCGACAAGAAGGAGGACATCATCAAGTCGGACAAGCATGCAACCGAGGAGATGCGTGCAAAGGCCACGCAGCTCAAGGCCTCGGAGGATGAACTCCAATCGCTCACCAATACTCATGCAGAGCTGGACGCGTGGGTCAAATCTGTTGGCACCGTGAATGACGACCAACACATTGATGATAGACTACATCATAGAACTATTCTGGACGAACAGATGACGCAGTGCTCCGCCGAAGACGGTGCATATTCAGATGCCCTCGATCAGCTAGATGAGGCGTTTGTGAAGGGCGTCATTGATCACGACACATACATGAAGGAAATCCGACGAATCAGTCGTGAACAGTTTTTCCCAAGAGCTTTGCGGCGAAAGATATCTCTCATGCAAGCAAAGCAAGTAGATTGGCAAGGAACTCCGAGAAGGGTTGCGACATCTCGTATCGTACCGCCCCCGTACGCGTCTTCGTGACGCGTGTAAATGATATCAACTCGACGCGAGTAATATGTACAAATAGGCTGCATACGACGCCACACAAGTCGGCGCCAAAGTCACAACGAGTATGTATATTTCACACACGAGTCTGTTTTAACCCCCTTCTGACAGCGCCGCCTGCCGTTCGTTAGCTTTTATACCGCCGGCCGTCGCTGTAGTAGTGAACCAAATTTAGACTAGATTTTGTTGTTCCCATTGGAAGGATCGCACAACTGACACGCAATGCGGTGGCTGTTGAGTCGCTCACATCATTTAGTCCTCCTCTTTCACTCCGCCACTGTGCCATGCTACCACCTGGAAATTACGGTTCCCCGTGTGCGCGTGCCGCGCACGCCAGCAGGTTGCAAAGGCGGGACACCGAGGCCACGAGAGATGAGCTGGCGTACAATTGAATCGTTGCACCGCACTTGGCGTCGCTTACTATGGCATCTTGATATTTGTTGTGAGTGTATTACTTTTATGATGTTCTCCTAGTCAGAAAGTTACGTCGTCAATCATTATACGCCCATCTCTTGTTCACTGGCAACGGTGTTTCGTAAGAAGATGAACGATTGTCTGTGCATGTTATGGTTTGTTGATTCATCTCTCAACCGGTAGAAACTCTCATGCCTTGATCGCCTATTTCACACTGTCTGATTGTGCGTGAATAAAATACAACTCGTCGCCTTACCCTACTCATGTAACGTACACTGTTAAACTGGCAACACAATGCCGTCACGTACAAAGCCGGATAACTTAACATGGTGCGTTTCGCCGAGAACGGTAACAATGGAAACGGTGGCACGCCTAGGAAACACATTTGCGCCATGGAATTCGAAGAAATTGTCCTGCGTGCGCACGCCGTGCCTACCTTTGATAGTAACGCTCCTGGCAGGGCTTCGCAAACCTCTTGGCTGCAACTTCCAGAAGTAACGGTTGGAACCTTCAAACAAAAATGACAATTGCACTTTGGGACATGGAATAAATTTCCATGAAACGAGCCAACGTCCATCGCCATTTGTGGACAAATCGATATCGCCATATTTGCATTCTGGACATCTATCCATGACGTACGCATCAAATGTGCCTTGAATTGGGTTGGCACCAGATCCGCGGCCTGTACCGGTGACTCTTAGACAAGCACCGCATGATCCGGAGTCTCCATATTGCCGGTTGTTCATGGCTATCGGTACCATCTTTGCATACATCTTCGGACGTGGCAGTCGCAAGGCACAATTGCCACCCTCTGTTGCACCGTAGTAAGTTCCATCACCCCGGAAAGTGCTGAGATAATCTGTTGCTGACAGAGCAGACGCAGTGCTGGGAAGCACTAGAACAAGAAAAGCAAGGATCGGATGGTGCATTATTCGCTTTGTTGGCAGATGAATGAAAGAAAGAAAAGCTGGCTGATGAAGTCGTCGCGAGTGCCAAGATGCTGTTGTGCAGTCATGGGCTACTTTTATAGTGCAGGAAGCGGCAAGCCAGTGGGTCGGTACGACCGAGAGTGTGTTGGTGATGGGCAGTGACGTCTTCGTGATGGATGCGAGAAAAAGTGATGAAACGGGGCATAGTTTCGGATGATGGATAACAAGTGGTGCCGTTTGTTGATGTGATTCGAGACTTGAGCAGGATATCAGAGTGCGGCAGAGCAGTCAGCTGTGCTGAAATAGTGTCGGTGCTTTGCGCGAATTGTCGTCGAACACTCCATACAGTATTGAACATGACTGCAATTGGAGCCGAGTAAACGACTGAAGTTGCATTGTGGTGAGCGTGTCACCAGTGAGATGCGTTCATTGGTGTTGCGCAAGGACAAAGGCGACTGACGCATCAAAATGGTAGGCTGCGCTGCGCGGAGCAGTGAGCGTCGATTCTGGTTCCATGATCTGCTGAGTTTGGTAAAGTGAATTGGATGGATGATGAAGACAATTAATGTAATGTTGTGCCGATGTTCATGAAAAGCTGATGTTGATACTAAACACGCCACTGTATATCTCCATCAGGAGATTTGAACACGTTATTGCGTGACGCAGTGGTGGGGAATCAATTGTGATGGGCTGTTGCATGTAGGTGCTCGATTTTGGTTGGTTACACGAACAGTTCGATGCACGCAAACCAGCTACGTCATGATACTATTGCGAAACATATATTTGTGGTCGGGCCGAAATTGGATCCGTCTGCCTCCATTGCCTGCACTTTCGCAAAGGCTAACACCACGCGCCGTGTCCTTCCATGTGGCGTCAAAACGCCCTTCCCTGCCGCTCCGTGGAATGCTTGTTTCGTTACCATCCATTGACACTGCGCCGTGGCACCCCGAGACTGTAATTTTCTGAATCGACGCTGATCCATCATACTGACGCGGGATACCTCCTTTCATGACTCGATTTCTATAAATTTAGATGTACATGTCATCACCATCTCTCGCAATGCTAAAATTGGTCGCCAATTCAATTCAAATCTTTACCAACACTACTAAAAACACTCTCAACGTATATACAGCATTCACAACGCAACGCATTCAAACCAAAAACATTATTCACACTTGTCATATTCCCCAACAATTTTCAATTCCTCGGCTCGCACCGCTTGCCCACAAACGGACGGCCAGCCGGCGGATTCACACAACGGAAGTTTCCGCAGCACCTACTCGTTCCCCACACGTTGTTCTTTCCTGTACATGCCTTCCAGTTGGGTACACACCGTCCGCCACGACCAGGACGGATTCGTCGATTCTTCGGCTCACAGCGCTTCCCGACAAATGTGTTCTTTGCACGACCCGTGGCACGCACGCACTTGAATTTCCTGCAGCATTTACTCGTGCCCCAGCGATTATTCGGGCCTGTACACGCGCGCCAGCGAGGCACACATCGCCTATTATTTGTCGGCGGCTGCGTTGAAGGCGGCCGTGTAGGGCGGGGAGTATTAACCGGCGCGGGTGCACTACCACCACCCTGCGGATAAACTGGACCATCGGAGGCAAAATTTGTCAGACGCATAGACATGCCCTGACCCAAAACTGTAGTAATTGAAATGGTGGCAGGCGTACGAATACCACCTCCGTCCTGGAAGATGTGGAAATTGTCATTCGTTCGGTGTCCCCGAATTCCATTTACCATGACATCTTTCGCCGGTGCCTTCATACCTCTGGCCTGCAACTTCCAATAATATACATTTGAACCTTCGAACAGGAAGAATACGTCATCAGACGGGCAGGGAACAAATTTCCAGGAAACCAACCAACGGCCATCTCCAGGCATAGACAGATCGATGTCACCATGTTTGCACTCTGGGCAGCGATCCATGACGTAGGCGAGGAAAGTGCCGCGGATGGGGTTGGCACCTTGACCGCGTCCAGAGCCAGTGACAAGAAGACAAGCACCGCATGACGCCGATCCATCATATTGCTCCTCGTTTATAGCAATTGGAACCATTCTGTCGTACATTTTAGGACGAGGACGACGAATAGCGCAATTACCAGCCTCGGTGGCTCCGTAATAAGTTCCGTCACCATGGTACATCTGACCGAAATCTGAAGGCCTGAGAGCGAGGACGAACGGTAACAGGAGAGCGAGAAAAATGGTGCGGAGAGCCATTGTGAGATGTTTGTTGGTTGACTGGTTAGGCGACTGGAGACTGTCGAGATGTGTGCGCGGTATAAGTAGTGTCTGGCAGAATAAAGAAACGTAGTGCACACGTTGGTGAGATGCAGAGTGGCGTGCTTAGCGCTGAGCCGCGGATGCAAAGTGGGCGGGGCGGCATTGTGCGGCCCGATATTGAAACGGCGTAGTCGCGTTGGGTGTGTGAGCGACACGTTGACTGTTACCTATTGTTTTCGGGGCAATGCGCAGCGACAGATGGCGCGGCGGCGCCACGCCTCGCTCGTCCTGGACGGCATGACACACAACATATAGAGGCAACACGTAGAAGAGTTTACGTGGCGTGTGGGAGAACACGGCGCATCACTCACACGTGATTCGCTTCCCGGACACGTCGCGCCCACTGTGTTTAGAATGTGATTGGATAGACGACTGCACCCTCTGACAGAGCCATCCCATGCACCGTGCCCGAAGGTGAGAGTAACAGACACGCTGTCGCTGATTGTTGACACATGCGCGGACCAACACGTCTATTGTTGTGCAGCCAAACTTGGCTGTGCTCTGCTCGGTTGCGATGGCGGAACACCCTTGCCATTAACAGATTATTTATTGCCACTTTGTCGGTTGTTCCACGCGCAGCGAGTGTCCCCAGTTGCACTTTTCTAATTTGTGCTCCACTCACCTCGAGACCAACCGTCCGTTCCGCTCCGCGCCGCGCCGCATCATCCGTACTGAGTTCAGCACTGCTGTGTCGTGCCGTACCGTTACTTTGTCCTTACCGAACTTGTAAAAGTAACACCCTTGGAACTGTACCAAGATGCGCTCGCGCACGCATATTGCTCCACGCGCTTTTCGTGCAGAGCAAATTTAGAATCTCAATTACCACCGGTCACTATGACGCGCTCATGCGGCCTCTTTGGAGACGTGTTTCACAGTTGTACTGCACTATTCTTTACCACTGATCTTTCCACCGCTATGTGCCCATATACAGTAGTAGTTACACCCACACATACATATTACATCACCTCCTTTGCGGTATATCTCTTGCTTTCCCAAGGCTGTAAGACGCACTCTCCCGTATTTCATGGCTCCACTTGCACTGGTTTTCCACTCTTCCAACATTGGCTGATGAGAACTGCAGTGCAACTGCCACTTTGAAGTTTTGCTTCCAAACCTCGAGCACAACTGGATTCGGTCTGGTTCTGGTTCCTCCTCCAGAACTGGGCGCACGAGGGAACGCAGCGTTGAATTTCATGCTTCTACCCTGGAATGGAATGGCGTACACGAAATGTCAAAGAGGGTAGGTTTGGGAAAGGGCTTTAGCAGTTGAAAATATTTTACATTACATACATCTCATCATACTCGTCATTCATTCATCTACGCTGGTCAGTCGACTATACAGTAGTGTACTTGATGCATCCTCATGCGGATGCAAACCCATTTCGCGCGGTGATAGCCGATTGCATGTCCTCCTTCGAAACTAGACAGAGGGCGCGCGAAACATGCATATATCATTCCAACTGGTGCACACAACTGCGATCGCTTAACACTCTCATCTCGTCTCGTTGTACCGCTGCAATGCCGCAAGAGCTACCGTTGAGGGTACTGCCAGTTTGCGCAAGCAAATCGCTGCACGACCGCACTCCATCGCAGCTGATCAACGATTTTCCAGACTTCAGTTTCATTGGCAAATTTGCAATTGTCAAAGAGAACAAAGCACTCGCCACTGTATGGCATGTGCATCCTCTCACACGCGACAGCAGTGGGCCGATCTTTTCACTGAAAGACGCCCATGTAAGCCGCCGCGCCAATTCACGAGTAGTTGACCTCTATCTGAGACGCGAGTTCAGCGGACATGAGCAGCAATTTCCATTCATGTATGGTGTAATGCAGATTTGCATCGCGATCAACAGTAAAGTATGCCTGCGAATTCATCGCTCGCAAATGCTCGCGCAAGAAAACACCCTTCCAGACAGCCAGGCTCTTCGTTTCGCCGCCCGACACAATGGCGCCCTCATGTCCGACATCTGCTTCTCCCCGTCGTCGTCGCCGATGGAATGGTCGATTTTGCGTCTGATGAAATGTATGATGCAGGGCGAGGAGCCCGAGTTTCGAATTGTAGCCGACGAACAGCAGTTTGATACGTTGCTGCGCACTGTGGACATGAAGACGTCTAGTGTGAAGACGTGTTTCAACCGCAGCGCAAAATCTATTCGAGTGTTGTATGAGGAGGCAAAGCGTATTGGTGCCGTGTGTGACGGCGATAGTGACGAATTAGATCTAGACATGGTGAACAGTTGGGATGAAGCGTACCACACTGAGGAGAAGTCGCCCACGAGCGCAGACTACTCCGCCAGCGCTATTGCATCAACCGCGTCTCCGACGCGCAAACAGCGTACGATTCGAAGGAGATGCACGACCTTGACTAAAATTACAGAGTAAGCAAAGACTAGTCGATTAACTTTTAATTCCAACACCGCGTGTGCCCACCGACATTACAACGGAAACGCAATATGTTTTAATCAAAAATTTTTACACACGCAACGAGAACAATCAAACCCTAATTCAAAAGACACGTGTCTTCCCTTTATTGTCTCCTTCTCTATCGCCTACGGTTTCCCCGCCGGTGATCGCCAATCAGAACGCTTCACACATTCAATTTCTGCCATCCATTACGGCAATCGATGAAACTTTCCAACTACGTCAGCCAACACACTGCTCTTCCCGTCGACCGGCGCACAACCCATACGCGACTCGCAAACGTATCGCTCAGTTCTCCACCGGTCCGCCCTGCCCCGCTCCGTTTCGCGCCGCACCACGCCTTCCGCCGTCCTCCCCCCAATTCCAATGATGACAATGCTAGGTCAGTGGCTCGGTTTCGAGAGCAAAAACGAGGCGCCCCCCAGCTCTCCGCGCAAGCCTGCGCAACGCGGCATTGTGATTTCTAACGGCAAGAAGAAAGCGAAGGAAAACGAAACCAATTGCGCTACATTGCGCAAGACCAAGTCGGATGAATTACTGCGCGACTTTGAAGTGATGCGCTTCCTGGGCACCGTCGATGAGCGTCTGAAGAAGGACGAGGAGCTGTTGACCCAGTCCGATCTGGAACGTCTGCAAACCCTCCATGCGCAGGCTTGCATGGATGAATGTGCGATGCTCACCGACATCATTGAACACTTTGAAATGGAGCATGACAAGTTGAGACATCGATTGGCCTACTCTAGTGCTAGCAGTGCTGCGGCGGATGCAATCCGAGTGCAGGGAAATATGCTCGTGTATTGAGTAACTTGCAAGTGTACTCTCAAGATTCCAGCAGCGCGTGTTTACTAAGGGCTGTATCGTCTTTTCCACGACGGCCTGTTCCGCCCACTCGCTGCTGCCGTTTAGCTTATACGTTTAGCGTTTGACAAATAAAGGCGGTTTGAACACCAGAATTTTTTCGGACGTGATCGGCTATGTGTATGGAAAGCGATGCGGCACGACTCGCAAAGGTAAGACGATGGAGCAACGCATCGCGATACGGTGTTACAACAAGCGCGATCAACATCAGTAGGCTGTGTCTGACATTGGTTTTGATTCGAGGCCCATCTGGTGGGCACCTGACAGTTGTAACACGAGGTGTAACGGAACTAGAAACTGGCACCCAGCTTGCGCAAGTGAAACTATGCAAGTACCATTCTTTGATGGTTGGTGTTTGAATTCGATTTGCTGTTTTCTAAATTAGTTGGTAATAGACGTTGCCTTGTCCAATCAGCGCGGCATGTTATGATTACAGAGCAGTGCATGAACATGTGTCTTCGATTGCTTTGTGGCCGGGGCTGTGGCTGGTTTGGCGCTTGATATGGCGCACGCCGACTCGGTATCCACATGAGATATTTGGGCATTGCGAAAGAGCCATGACTTTTGAAATAAACCCTAGGACAATTAGCCTCGCCCATTGAGTAGTCATTGGCCTAATTTGCGCTAAACACAATGGTACAATTCACTCTTGCACACTGTAGACACGCCGTACGTATGGACAATTGCACGTGTAAGTGTGAATTTCATGACAAGCATGTACAGGTGCTATTTGACACATTGGAGTTGAGAGCCCCTAGTGATGGCGATGAACATGTATGGACTATGGAGAAGGTGATAGGCATTGTAGTCTCGAATGGTTGTTGGGACACACAAACACGCATTGATTAGTGAAGACGGATGAAAGTGTGAGAAAGGTTTGGGAAAAAAAGTCTGGAGCTGCTCGGATGGTTGACAACGGTGACCCGACCAGCACTGCAGTAAACTTGGAGATCGTTCCGGCAGAACAAGACGTCGTATCGTGCGACGTGGGTAAGTATGTCATACTTTTATGGATATGCGAGCGATTCGTAGTGGGTACGCGGTCATAGACCAATAACAACGAGGCACTTGTCGTCTTTTGAGTGTAAGCAAGTAGCGGCGCACGGGGGCAAGGTACACTTGTAAGATAAGGATGACTTGGCCGATGGCGACGGTTGGATAATGCCAACAAGCGTCAATTCAAGCGAGGAACGGCGCCCTGTCACCGGCGCAAAATGTTTGGCTGGAATGTGAACAGCACGGCTGCATCTCGTGATCGGTTGAAAAAAAGTAAAAATTTGTACAAACACGCGCGCGGGCATTTGCCTGCACTCCCCATTCGAACAACACGGTGCACAAATCATCACTGCATCCAAACGAAACATAAAGAAAGGCCAACCAAACGGCGCGGCGCGGCGCGGCACGGGACGCCTGGTGTGCATCTTGGCGCCCCAGCTTGCCAGTCCTGCCTTGCCCATCTCGCCGTCCTGTGCTGTCCCGCCGCGTCCGACCGCTCACCCGCCGCTCCCCACAAAGGCCCGTCCCGTCCCATCGCTCCGAGCGCGCTACGCTCCACACTGCATTGCATCGCACTGCATTGCGCCACACAACGCCCCCACTATTCACTGTCGTATCTACATAGCCATCCATCCATCACTACCGTCGCGCCGTTCAAACTGGCTGCACAACAGCAGCCCGCCCATTCATTCATCATGGGCAGTGATAACACCGCTTCCCCGCCTACACCGCCCCCATTAGCATCCCCATCCCCCTCCTCCTCCGTACCGCACGTTCCGTTGCCCCATCCCTCCACTCCGCCCTCCAAACTCGCGCTAGAGAATCAGTCGCTCAAGCGTCGTCTCATCCAGTACGCGTCCACGCTGGAGAAGCTCACTGTGCATGCGCGTCGTGAGATCGACGCCTCAGCACGCGCTCGCGACGAAGCACTGTCCTCCGCTGCATCGACCGCCTCCCTGCGCGACGCTCTCGCCGCGTCCGAAGCTGGCATGGCCGCCGCACAAGCTGCAACCGTGTCCGCAATGGAAACGATCGCCGCGAGGGACACGCGCATCGCAGAGCTGGAGGCTGAGAAAATTACTCTCGAACGCGGTCGCGTTGAGCGCGATGCAGATCGCATTGAACTCGTTGAAGCGCGCGAGCGACTCAGCGCTCTGTCCAGAGAAGTTATTGAAGTGCGCGATGGTCGACGAGATGAACGTGAACGCGCTGATAATTTGCAAACAACCGTCGTGCAGCTCAATGCTACTATCGCAAATCTCACAGCAGATAATGACCGTCTCGTAGACATAGAGCGTCTGCGAAAAGAGGATGCAAACGCACGATCCACGGCTGAGAAGAGCCTGGCAGACATGAAAGCTTCGCTTTCAGAAACTTCCATCGATCGTGACAAACAGGTCGCTTCCGTTTCCTCCCTTCGCCAGCAACTAGCAACTATGCATTCCGAGCTCGATGCTGTCAAATCTCGCGCCCAAGCAGCAGAGTCTGCCGCTTCCACCCACGAAACACGCTCCCGCGAGCTTCAGACGCATGTGCAAAGTAAGGATCAGCAGGCAGGGGAAACGATTACAGCGCTTCGCACAGAGCTCGATGAAGCGCTTTCACAATTGGCCGATACAAAATCAGAACTTGATCACGTCCAGGTTACTACCCGTCGCCAGCTCGAAAACGACTCGGCAGTACGTGAACGCGACCAGCTTCGAGCAAACGTGTCAGCTATTCAGGACGAGCTTGAACAGTCCACAGAGCTGCTCACACGTGCTGCAATTGATGCTCTGTCCGACAAGGAGCGTATTCGCAAACTAGAAGAGTCGCTCGGCAAAATGCGTGAAGATCTGCAGATAGAGCGTGCTGAAAGACGTGTCCGCGAACAAAGAGTAGAGGCCCTTACAGAAGAGATTCATCAAGGGGAAAAGGAACTCGTAGAACTCCGCGCTGCAAAGCGCCAGTCCGCAGATGAGCTTCATAGACTGCAAATGCATATTAATGAGCAGGAATCCTTCTTGGCCTCCAAGAGTCGCTCTATTGATGAGCTTGCTTTAGAGCACAATTCGCGTACTACCGAAATGCAAAAGGTAACTCTGGATCTCAGTAACGCTAGGAATGCGCTCGCGAAAAAGGAAAATGATACCATCCGGCTCCATGCTGATTATGAAGACATATGCAAACAGCTCAAGCAGGCAGCAACTGAAATCGAAACCATGCATGGCGATCTCGCGAAAGCTCGACGCGAGTTGTCGCAGAGCAATGATCAGATTGCAGACTTGCTCCATGAACAGGAGCGTGCAAAAGCAACGCTTTCAGAACTTCAAGTTGCCCGTCGGCAGCTGCAGGAGCTCACAACACTCGTTACTGAAAAGGATGAAGAGCTTACAACCATGAAGCGCTGGTACACAAATCTCAAATCAGAGGCTGGCGAGGCGTCTCGTGAGAAGAAGAGACTTTCAGACATGCTTTCTGATGTCACCAATGAACTCAAGCGCGCTAACCAGGAGCTTGATATTCTCCGAAGTGTGCGTAAGGATCAGGAGCAATTGGCTGCCCGCATCTCACACATTGGTGAGACATCCACCCGTGAGCTCTCAGCAATGAAGCAGAATCAAACTGAGCAAGCTAGAGAACTTGCGAAGAACACAGTGCAAGAGTACCACGAGCGGCTTACAACTATGCAGGCTAGTGCGAAACAAGAGATTGCAGAAACAGTCACTGAGCAATTGCGAAACGATCTCATGCCGCATCTCATGCGTATTGTTGATAGAAAAGCAAAACACATGGTACATGCCTTGGCCAAGCATGTTGAATCCTTTACCATTGACGCGATGGACAGCGAGTACTCTTCAAAGGAAGGAGTGCCTAGTCATGAGCTAGGAAATGCTGAATCAGTGCATCCGCATCACACGAATGTTGCTACAGCGTCCGGTGCATCCCAATCTCAATTTGTGCCGGCATCAAGCGCTCCGTCAGAACCTCCATCACGTCTCCAATCTGTCACTTCCAATCGTGGTTACCCTTCAGATGGCGTGTATGGGTCGCCAGCAGCTTCACATGGATCCCCACATGATGCCAGTACTGCAGCCTCTGCAACGCGAGAGGTTTATTCGCTCGCTTCACCTGAAGTTTCTATTGGTGCATCGCACGGGCCGTCATCTTTGGCTTCCCCAGCAGTGGTTCCACTAACTTCAGTTCCGAGCGCCCAACCAGATATTACGAACACTTTCGGATCAGCTAGAGGACTCCCAGAGCAAGTAACTGTGTCTCGTGAAAGACTCTCCACTGAAGCTCCTCAAGAATCTGGGGAAAAAACTGAAGATGGTACCAACGGAAACAGTTTGGAAGAATATGAAGACGCCCAAGGCTTCTCTGCAGAAAACAACGGAGAGGAAATCGAAACAATAAACATTGCAGACAACGATCGGATGGATGAAAATGTTGAAACGTTCTACATCGCAGAAGATGTTGTCGAGGACTTCATGGCAGCAGGTGACATGGAAGGCGTTGAAATTGTTGCCGCTGGCGATTCAGATGAGGACAATGATTATGATGAATATGAACCAGAGGATGATCTGCATGATGATGAACCATACCTTGCTCGTGTGGAGCCAGCGACGGAAGATGATGGAGTATACAGCGAAGAAGATATTCATGATGCCGAATCGGCAGAGGCTCAACATATGCACGATGCACCTGCTGAACATTTTGTTGATCCTGCACCAGACGTCAGCGAGGAACCGCGTGATGACCCTCCAGGACTTCCTGTTGATGCCGAGCCACTAGCAGATCAGGATGTGCAAGAAGTTCCTGGAGAACCTGTCATTGACGCTGCGGCAACAGTGGTGGCAAGCACTCATGATAATCTTGTGGAACCAAGTATCGATGCTGAGCCTACGGTAGATCAGAGTACCGTTGACAACCGTATAGAACCTGTTATTGAGGCAGAAGCGACAAGAGATCTGCCTGGTGACATTGTAGCGCCAACGACTGGGATGGAAGAATTGTCCGAGGAGCACGAAGAACCGAACATTGTGGGGACAGGAACAGGTGTTGAAGGAGGAATTCCAGTGTCGGATCTTGTCGATTCTGCATCTGCAGGGCATGCCCAAGACACAGACGAGGATGCCGGTGAGGCTGACGTCACTGATACTGCAGCTGCTGTGGACGTTGAAGGTATTACAGAAGATGCTAGTGAACCGGAAATGATTCAACCACCTTCTATGGTAGAAAGGGAAGAAGATGACGGTGAAGGGCCCAGTAATATTGATGCAGGTTCTGTAGTGGACGATGGAATAGATGAAGATAGCAAAGCGGTAGATGATGCGATTGCTCAGCCTGAACCGCATCATGAAGAAGCAGCGGAGCATACTCCAGTAGGAGTCGAAGCTCATGATGAACCAGCTCCATCGGCAGCAGTTGGATCCAACGCGGATGAGAAAGTTGCGGTTGAGGGTAATACCCCGACTATGGCACAGGTGATTGAGATTCTGACAGGGGGAGGATCGCAATTGCCGTCAACAGTAGAAGCGATGTCTGCGCCAGCTGTAGATATTCCCAGTACGTTGATGTCAGATGTGACGACGCAACCCAATGTACTTGCAAACACTGGAGAATTGAGTGCGGTAGCTGCGCCACATGAGGCAGTGGCGGAAACGGCTGTAGGAAGTGCGGTGACGGCATTAGCACCAGCAGAAGTGAACGTTGGGTCAATGGTGCAGCCGGTGCAAGCTGAAACGTCTCCAACAACTGCAGCGCCGCAATCTGTTCCGCTCATGTACGAGCAAGCACAACATATTGAAACTATTGCATCTGAACAACTTGAGGAAGGTGATGAGTACTTGGAATATTAATTTGAAGTATACCGAAAGTTGTGCTCACTAAATGCGATGCTGTCAAGGTCCGTTTAATTGGTGACGTCTTCAGCATTGAGAGATGTCAAAAGTAGTTGTTTAGCCGTAAAGAGATGCCAACATTGATGATCTCTGTTGTCCCCAGATCACCTGTTGCTCGGCTTTTAGAAAACATATTTTATGACGGCAAGAATTGGCTACTACTTGAGTAACCGTGGGCTACTATCTTCATCTCAAAACGTCTCGAGCGTTTGTTGTTGAGGAAGCGTGGATTAGTTGAAACAGAAGCGTTTAAATACAGTTACGCGTGGTGCTATGAACACCAGTCCGCTTTGCTCGAACAGACAGCAGCCAACTCATTCCGACATCGAATTGCTTTCATGGCTGATCAAACATGGTGACTCTGAATCACCGCGACCGTTTCCATAAAGCGTATACACTTCTTTCGACTCGGTGCATTGCAAAACTTTCCTACCCTCTCCCATTTCAGCCACTTGCACTAGTTTGACACCGGTTGTAGACACCCATCCCCGAATTGTTGCCGGATTTCCAAACACAAGAGCATGCGCTGGCACATCTTTAGTGACCACCGCACCAGCACCCACAAAACAGTAGTCGCCCAATTGCACACCACAGACAATTGTTGCATTGGCACCCACCGTTGCCCCCTTGCCTATTGTGGTCTTGGTGAATTCATTCTTACGATTCACGTGCGATCGCGGCGTTTTTACATTGGTCAATACGCAGCTAGGGCCCAGAAAAACGTCGTCGCCCACGAGCACTGCGTCGTAAATTGATACGTTGTTTTGTACTTTGACGTTCTTGCCGAGCACTGCTTTGCCGCCAATGTACACATTCTGTCCAATATTGCAAAATTCCCCCAGTCTTGCGCCGGACATAATATGAGAAAAGTGCCACACCTTGGTGCCGGCACCTATAATAGCGCCAGTATCAATGACCGCTGATGGGTGGCTAAATACTTTCACGTTTTGTCTAGAGGGCAACGTCACAGCGGCTCCAATTTTGGCCAATGATTCCGTCGCGGCAGTTAGGACGCTCAACACACGACATCCCTCTTTACCATCGGTTCGAGGCCTGCTTCGCGTCTCTCGACAGTGCAGAAAATGTTCTATGGCAGCCTCAAGTGGCTGTTTTTCGGGAGTGTTTTCAGTACTGCCTGTCGTCGCCGAATCGGATTCATCGATCATGCGCATCAGATCATGCTCGTTCTTCTGGATGGTGACAGCTGTGCCGTCACTCTTCCGTTTTGCGGTCCATTTGAAGCCCTGCAGCTTTGGCAGGTTGGGATGCGGCGACGCCTCATTGAGCACTATGCAGCCATTGGTTCCGTACACGACAGTGCGTCTCTCTTTCAGTGGATGCATCCAGCTGGCTTCAATCTGCGCGTGCACGCCATCTTCGAAACGCACAGAAAGGTCAATGTAATCTTCGATACCGCATGAAACTACGTTTTGCCCGACGCACACCACGTCCACCGGCGTATGATTATTGCAGATGGAAAGCAGTACGGACACATCATGAGGGCTGAAGCTCCAGAGCACGTTCTCCTCGGTCCTGACGGTGCCGAAATTCATTCGAGTCATTTTAACGCGGGTAACTTCACCCACGAAGCCAGAGTGCACAAGCTGCAGCAGTCTACAATGTTGAAGACTGTATTGCAATAAGTGGTCAACCATGAGCACGCAACCGGCGCTATCAGCAATCTGCACTAATTGCTGTGCTCGCTCCAGGGTATCACAGAGCGGTTTCTCAACCAATACATCACGACGTGCATCAATGGCTTGGCGAGCAACAGCGAAATGTGTAGAGGGTGGTGTTGCTACCACTACGGCGGCATCAGGAACAATGTGCATTGCCTCTGACAATGTGGTATAAAAGCGGACTGAATGATTGTCAGGTAATTTATTGGCAGCGTTGGTGAGCGCATCCTTGTTCAAATCAACAACAGCTTGCAAGACTCCGAGTTTGTGGGCTGTGAGAATGTGGTTTATGCCAAACCGGCCGGCACCCACAACGATGAGCTTGCGCAGTCCTGTGACATGGTGCGCCATTTGTGCGTGAGCGCCGCGAGAGTCACAAAGGTCAGGCATTGCAATCACCAACGAAGGGTAGTTTGTGCAGAGCCAGTGATGAGCAGTACTGCTCCACGTGGCATTCCGTTATATAAAAAACTTGGTCCGATACGGTCCACTGGTCCCCATTTACACGAGCAAAGTGTAAGTCCTCGCAACATCAGGGAATGCAAAAAATCTTGCCACTGTATGTCGATAGTTTTGTAAGCTGCCAAAGCTTCCTTCCACATAAAATCGTCTTTATAAATCATCGCACAACTGCTGCGCTCGTTAGGGCATCCCACCACGTAGACACAATATGTTTGGACTTGGTAAGAAACTCTTCGCGATCGTCAAGGACCAAGTGGGCGCTGCTCAACAGCAGCCGACTTCCACTACCCGCAATGGGGCCGATATTCTAGGCAAAATGGCCGAGGCCATTGCAGGCGATAACAAATGGAAGCTCACAAATATCGGAGGAATCGGATCCGATGAGGACAAACAATTGCGACAGAAAGCAGCTGAATCTGAGGCGGCATTTGATGGAGCAGGTCAACAAGTCGGAATTGAAATTTGGCGTGTAGAAAAATTTGAACCCGTCAAACAAGAACCTCGTGCTGGAAACTTGTCTTTGTACAGCGGTGATTGTTATATTGTGCTCAAAACAACCCAAAAGCCAGATTCTGAGGTGTTAGATTGGCAGCTGCATTATTGGATCGGCAAAGACAGTACTCAGGATGAGTCGGGCTCTGCTGCATATTATACTGTCAATGTTGATGACTTGCTGCATCAGAAGCCCGTTCAGCATCGTGAGGTCCAATATAGTGAGTCAAAGCTATTTCACTCATACTTTGAGTCGGTGACATATCTTGATGGAGGCATGGACAGCGGGTACGTCAACGTCGCACTAAACTTTTCTATAATCCATTTATTCGCTTTTATCTAACACCGCCAATTGTCGTGAATCAGTTTCAAAACGGTTGAACCCGAGGTTTATAAACCGCGCCTTCTGCAGATGGCCGCAACAGAGTCATCCGTTCGAGTACTCCAAGTGCCCCTATCAGCTTCATCGCTCAACAATAGTGATGTTTTCGTGCTGGACAATGGTATGACAATCTACCAGTTTAATGCTCCACAAGCAAATGTCAGAGAGCGGCGTCGCGCAATGGAAATTATAGAACAGGATATCAGAGCGGAACGCAATGGAATGCCCGATATTACAATTCTTGATGGTGAGGAGGTGTTCGAATGTGAGCCGTTCTGGCAGTTATTGGGTGAAAAATTAGACTCCTTGCCTGACGCCGATTACGAGCGCGCGGCAGAAATTAGTGATGATGTGGACTTTTCAAAACCCAAAAAGTTATTCAAGATATCGGACGAGAGCGGATCGCTTGTCCTTTCCTTAGAGAAGGAAGCAGATACGCTTTCAGACTCGGATGTCAATGAAGATGATGTTTGGGCCATTGCGTGTGATGGTAAGTGCTTTATTTATATAGGTGCCGGAACAAACAAAGACGAGAAGTTTTACGTTTGGAATAATTGCAGCTGTATTCTCCTTGCTGCTGAACTGGATGAGAATGCAGCGACCACGTTCTTCTCCAAGGAGTCGGACGGCACTATTTGGGCACAATTATTCGATTGATATATCGAGGCATATTGAAATAGAACAGCAGATTACAACACCAGCAGTGCCAATATGGCACTGTAACCCTTATCCACACGCTGCACATTTGCTACAGTGAAACTTTACATCTATGTTACATCTAAAACACAACATTATTCGTTAGTAATCTACATCCATCCCGAGCTCGTTGAGACCACCATTGCCATTAGCATCATGCCGCCTACGTAATAACTCTAGTTCTTCAGTAGCCAATCCAAGTTTCACCTCCAGTCGTGATGCATGCGCTGCCAGTCTCTGTTGGATAGCTTTTTCATTCTTTTTCAATTGCTTCATTGAAAATTGCAAGTGCAGCTTCTCCTCCTCGGCTTCCGCCAACGCCAGTTTCGTCGGCACCAAAATTTGTAGTATCGACTCAACCTCATCACTTTGTCCAGATGACTGTCTCTCATATCCCTTTTTGGCTTCATCAAGCTCGTTCTGCAAGCGGGCCACTTCTTCACGTAGCCCTGAAATCATTGACTCATGATCTTGCTCTCGCATCACATGGGTCGACAGCTTTCTACGAAGAGAATGGACCGTATCTGACTGCTGAGCTGCTTGAGAGGTTCTACGTTCCAACGCACGAGCCGATTCTCGCATCTTATCCCGCTCTTCTCTCGCTTTGAGTTTCTCCCCCTTTTCATATTCAATATCCATTCGCAGATCCGATATTTCCGTATCCATTTCTTCCAGTCGCCGCATCAAATGACCTCGCTCTCTCTCCAGCTTTTCCTTTGCAATACGAAGGTCCTCCTCTTCCTTGCTCGGAGAACGAGATGTGACAGGATCACCGTTCACACTACCCTTTCCTTTAGACAATGCGCGCTTCATTGCTATATCTCGTTGGCTCTTCAATTCCTCAGCTTCTGCATGCAAGTCTTCGGCCTCTATATGAGCATCCCTTAATGCCTGCGTCGTCTTATCCAGCCTTTCCTGTAGTACATTAACTTGTGCCTCAAGACGATCATGATCTGATTCTAGAGATGTTTTCGCTGCTTCTATATCACGAAGGTCATTTCGTGTTTCCTCCAATTCCGCAGTCAACTCCTCCATTCCAATTGAGCTGTTTTCCACTGTCGCTTTTCGCAATGCCCCCTTTCCTCTGCGTACTTCTTCCTGGAGACTCAAGTTTTCTTCACGCAACTTGTTGTACATGCGAGAAAGCTGCTCATATGTCTGCTTCACCTTTTCTGAATGCTCTGCATGTGCCTTGAGCTTGGCATCCAGTTCGTTCTTCTCTTCTCGCAGAGCAGCCATGCGGTTCTGGATCTCAGCATTGTCATTAACCCCTCGAGATGCAGTCCTTGTTTCTGATACTGCGATAGTTAATCTGTCTACCTCACTAGACAACTCTCGATTCTTCGCTTCAGACGAAGCTAGCTGTTTGGCTTTCACCTGAAGTCGATCTCTGTCCTGTTTCACCTGCTCGAGCTCTTTCCTCAGCGATGTAATATCCGACTCCAGAAAAGAGTTTCTTGAGTTGAGTAAAGTTAACGACGCATCATTAGCAACTATCTGAGAAGCCGAAGCTGAAGCCTCTTTTGTCTGTGAGTCAATCTGATTTTTCAAGTTGGTAACTTCCTCTGTATGGGCCTCCTCCATTTTGCGCCTCGTCTCCTGGGCACGTTTCAAGTCGAGAGACAACTTTTCATTTTCGACTTTCAATTTATCCAGAGCCGGCGTTTCATCCGCAGCGCGAGAAGTGTCCTTAGGCTCGACAACAACTGGGGGATATTTTCCCCTTTTTGGACGTACAGGGGGTTGTGTCGGAGGACTAGGCGGAGTGGCGCTGGATGCTTTCCGTCTATCGGTGGTAACAGAGCTCGTAGTTGTGCGTGGTGCTTCTGACAGAGCTGGAACCTTCCCTGAAGAAATATTTGGACTCCTCGCTGCAGACGGCGCTTTTCGCGCTTTGGGAGCAGTTGTTACTTCAGGTTCTGGAACGTCATCGAGGGCAAGATCATCAAAGTCGTCCTCAGTTTCATCCTCGTCCGAAGAACGACCAGAAATACCGGAGAGAGCAGAAGATGCACCACCACTACCAGGTCCTCCAGTTCCGGACTTTAGGAAACGTGAGTCAATTACAGTCCGAATAGAAAATTTGTCGGAGAGCTTGAAGACTTTTGGTGTGCTGGACGACGGTACACCTGCGAAGACACTGAGGTCGAAATGAATTTTAGCAGCGGTGCGTTCTTGCTTTTTGGGATTGACTAGAATGAGGGATAGTTTGGCATCTTTGGCATCAAATTTCTTTCCTTCTTCGCGGTATAGGGTAACGAGGAGTGAGATTTTCTGGTTGCATGGAAGACCCGCCTTGCCAGCATGCTCCTTGGAAGCGGTATAGTGTTTTGTGGAGGCAACTTTGACACCACGGGACCATTTGACAAAGTATGTCGAGCCGGGCTTTACTCCATAGATTTTATCGACAGTGACATCAAACTGAGGAGACGAAAGAAATTAAAGTGTCAGTATAAAAGTGAAAGACAGAAGAGGGAGGGAGGGGGAATAATTGGGGTTGCGTTCCTCAAATATCGAGTAGTGGAGGTTGTCGTGAAGCAAATGGCGACGACACTTGGATGGGAAGAGATTGGCGCATAGCCAAGTGGTGCACATGGAGATGAGGGTGACGAGCAGTTGAAATAGGAGGGAAAGAAGGTAGGACATACCTGAAATCGAGCGGAAGACTTTCCTCTACGCGATGCACTTCGGACAAGCTGGCCGGACTTATTGCCGACACGCTTCATGGTGGAAAAAGACGGTGCGAGTGTGTGTGTCTGGATGGGGGAGCGGGTGGGGCGGGGGGCTATGAAGGAGGAATGGAAGTAGGGTAGTGGAGCATGTGAGTGGAGACTGGAAGGGGACGGATTGTCGCGTTGATGACTTGATTGCAATAACAATTGGCTAAGGTTGAAGTGTGTATAGTTGCATATTGCATGTGGGAGAGTGCGACGCGGGGCAATATATTATCCACGAAATCATAGGAGTGAAACGTCCTAGTCCAGCAGTGTTGAATTGTGAAATTGATAACATCGCAGAACAATTAGCAAATTGATTGTATTGTATACGTGTACAACGACGGTGGAGAAATTGGAAACGTCATCACTCGAGATTAAAATCAAGGAGGCGATGATCTGATCTATTTTTACTCGGAGTAACCGTAGGTTATTAAGAAAACACTGTAATGTATGGCAGGCAAGATGCGTGGCAGCAGTTACGGGCCGGTGCGGTGTGCGCGTGGACTGTTTCTACCGTGGAATGGAGGCGGGCGGCGTGGGGCGGCGCGGCGCGGCAGGCAGTGGCACTGCTGCAGCACAGAAACCAAACGTGCGGCGGCAGTGCCGTGCTGTGCAGTGCAGCATATGCAAGAGCAACCGTTGGGATGATGTCATGGCCTGACTAACTGACTGGTGGAGCATTGCTAAACTGTCGCTGAAGGGCATTGCATTGCATCAGGGAATCGGGCCACAAGTGCTGCACTCAACTGGCAGGCCCATTTGAAACGAATGGTAAGCGCCGGTACGGACAGACTGTCAACATCTCTCGCCCCAAACAACGTGTGCGCGCGTGTACCTTTGCACTTCACTCGCTTGATGCTCTTATACGCCATCAAGTAGAGGTACTGTAAGCATATATCATTTCCCTACTTACAGTAATAAATCCATTAATAAACAAACTTCTGCTCATCCGCTACCGATTATGAGCTCATCAACTGACTCTATCAACTTGGCCGCGATCCACAAAAGTCGAGCGACAACGCAAACCAAACGCTCAACGTTCCAACATGCAAACTCAAGTCATTGCTCGTTCATCCTCAACTGCCTCAAATTCTCTCTGGCCTATGACATCCCCCGCTATCATAGGTAAAACGCTCTCCACACCACTCCCTGCAACGCCACCACCGTCAACCTCGCACCGTCAAACGCCCTCGACCGACCGACCGCGTATCCCAAACACGCCCTCGTACAACAATTCCCGCCGACAGCTCCGTCGCTCTCGCCCGCACCATTCCGCACCAATGCCACACCACCCCCAGCCCCTCCAACCGCTGCAAGAATGGATGACTCCCGCACTCGTTGCAGCTGGCTATGTCGTCCTTCAAGTCGTTAATGAAGGCAGTTTCGGCACCGTACTCAAAGGCAAGTCCGGACCGGACGGTCTCTGCGTGGCCATCAAGCTCGTTCGCAAGCAGCGTCTCAATGAAAAGGAAATGGCCGCTATGCGCAAGCAAGCTATCACTCTTCGTGCCCTTCGTCATCGCTACATTGCGCACTTCTATGACGACTTTGAAGATGAGCAATACTTTTATCACGTCTTCGAATTCCTCCACGGCGGCGACCTCTACGACCGTCTAGAATCCCGTGGAAAGCCATTCTCAGAGCCCCAAGTGCTCTTCCTCGCCCGTCAACTCTTCTATTCCATATCTTATCTCCACTCCCGTCGAGCCGCTCACCGCGACATCAAGCTCGAAAACTTTGTCTTCGAAACCCCTCCTTCAGACCCACGCCAAGTCATGAAGCTCATAGACTTTGACCTGCTCGTCGTTCGTTCAAGACATTCTCCGCGCACAGAAACTTGCAATGACATGTGTGGCACAATTCTTTACGTGTCCCCAGAGATAGCCAGCGCTCGCGAACACGTTCCCGAACAATCTGACATGTGGGCCTGCGGCGTCATGCTTTACGTCCTGCTCTCCTATCACATGCCCTTCCAGGGTTCAACTGGTCGCCAAATTCTTCGCGCCGTCCGCAGCACAGAGCCGCACTTTGGCCTCCCAGTTTGGTCCAACATTTCCCCCGAAACGAAACAGCTCGTGAAAGACTTGCTCACCAAGGACGGCTCGGCGCGTCCAACAGCCGAAGAAGCGTTGGAGCGTGTTAAACAAATTCAGGCTATGTCTCGACCATCGCAAAACACATCGGGAAGACTGCGATCACTCACGCGCGGTTTCCGCTCCGTCAGTCTCAGCATTTGGGACCCATCCGGCAACGTCATTCGTCGTGAACGTTCGGAATCACGCAAAGAGGCGCGTAGTAACTCACGAAGAAGCCGCTCCAGCGTTCGAACGGCAATGACGGAAGACTCTCACTCTGCACCACGCAATCCGTTGATACTCAATTCCAGTGCGCATGCGCAACAAAATTCCGCCTCCGAAACAGCGCGCAACGAACAAACAAACCGAGCAGCTCGCAACGTTGCATTGACCATTTCCAATACTGCGCATAACAAGGAAGAAGAAACACAGGATGGCAACGAATTCCTCACTTCGCCTGCACTTGGGGGTTCACTTGCTCGCAAGCGTATTGTACAAAATCATCGGAGTAAATCGGAGCTACCAGATAGAGACTCACTTGGGCCGTTGCGTTCAAGTCGACGGTTGCGCAAACAAATAGGTATCGGCATGCGTATTCGTAATTGGATGCACATTGGAAGCAATTCTCCCGCTACCGACGTCAGCGATTTGAGCGGCGAAAAGTAAAGACTAGTGCGCAATAAAATGATCACTTGTGATGAAGATGTGCTGCGCTGCCCGTGTATGTTATGAAACGTATTAAACTACAACTCGTAAATTTCGACGCCTTTATTCGTTTACACAATAAATCTGTCCTTGTTGGAAGAAGAACACATTGAGTGATTCAAACATTGTTCCGCGAACGATTGGTGCTTGCTGCCACTGCAAGCCGAGATGATCACCTCATGCACCCCCTGCCATCGTCGCCTACATCTCGCTGTGTTTGTAGCCAATCCAGTCACACACGCCTCCGCTCTGCCCGCTCACGTGGCCGACGCATCACGCTTAGAAACTGGCGCCCGTTCATACTTTGACTATTTAGTCACGAGCAATTCAAAGAATTGCAGTGACCCAACCAGTCACTGCCACGAAATTGTTTCAATCACAGAGAATCACCAATGCCACTCAACACTATGCAACTGCAAAGTGATTCAAGCAATCTATCGATGATGCCTAGAGCGATACACTGCTCTACTGCTCTCAGAGTCTAGTTGCTTCACATCATCGCCCCATCTGAGGCCTTGCCGTGAATGGCAAACAGCCAGGTGAACTCTCTAGGAGCTTGGGATGCACAATGCATTGAGCAGCTCATTCGTGGCTCATTTGACCGTCCATCCTCAACTAATCTGATCTCCGCGAACTTACTCTAAGATCGCGGTGGATAACTATATGCTTTTAACTGCACCAGTCAACCATCCCAACGGTTTTGAGAACAAGCTCAATCCATTATTGCTATTCTCTACTGCAAGTGAAGCGTTACACAACTTCTGCTCAACACACCGTACGTTTATCGTCTTCCCGCAAAGTTTCCAAGCTTACGCAAAACAATGAAAGTGTTTGGAAGAAAGAACAAGTCGCCTCGCAACGCAGACAGGACTCTGAAACTATTCGGATCGTCTTCGTCCACGGACAGAAGTCCTTTCAAATCAAAGTCGATGGCAAAAGGATTCTCAGTTCTCTCTCTGCTAAGTCCAAGGAACAAAGGATTCGTGACGTCACCAGTCTCTGCGAGGGAAGTTGGCGACAAACCGTGGGATTCGCCCAAGAACAAACACGATATCGCTTCTTCTGATGCTGGAAGTGATATTGTCCATCACAGCGTGCAGTCTCTGGGCCAGATGTCTTCAAATATGGCTGTTTTGGAAGCGAGGACCTTTGGAACAGAAAATAGTTTGGATTCCTCGCTCAGTGAACGCGACATCCCTGCGCTGCGAGATAACAACTTCCCGGACAGAGCGGAGGCGCAGCGAACGAAGAAGGGTCCATCGGCGGTACTAACGCGACATGCATCCACGGACCCAATCAGAGATATGAGCTCCACTGCTTCAACGAGTTCTCTCTCTGAGCACTGGATGATAAATTACAAGGATTTATCATTGGGAAGAACTATTGGCCATAGTTCATTCGGAATGGTGACCATCGGCAAATTGAATGGTACCAAAGTAGCGGTCAAAACAATTCCCCGTGAAGATGAGGGTGACACACAGAACAATCTTAAATATTTCTCAGCCGAAGCGGAAGTGAATTGTAAGCTGCGTCATCCGAACATTGTATTGTTCATGGGAATATGTGTGGAACCCACAAAAATTTGTATTGTTACCGAGCTGATGTCGCGTGGAAACGTTCGCGATCTTTTAGTCTCGAAAAAGAACGGAGCGTTAATTCCATTGGAATTGCATCTTCGAGTGCGATGGGCTCTCGATACGGCTCAAGGAATGGATTACTTACATTCCCTAGAGACTCCGATAATTCACAGGGATTTGAAAACAACAAATCTGCTGGTCGATCGCGGAATGAATGTGAAGATATGCGATTTCGGACTATCACGCCTCTGCTCGGACGAAGTAATGAGTGCGGTTGGAACCGTGCACTTTGCAGCACCCGAAGTGCTTGTTAACGACCCGTATACCGAGAAAGCGGACTTGTTTTCATTTGGAACGGTAATGTGGGAATTGTACACTCGAGATATTGTTTTCAAGGGACGTTCGCATCTAGATATATTCACCAATGTCATTGATGGAAATATGCCAGAGGTAGATGATGGTTGCGACCAAAGATATCGATCACTAATGGAGGACTGCTGGAAATCGGATCCTGACAGCCGACCGACTTTCCGCGATGTTATCGATAGACTGAGTGTTCTTGTTGAGGAACACGAAGAAGAATAATTGCAGAGTGTTATTATTTGACGGGCCACAATTTTCAAGGAGCTTGCAAAGATGCAACGAGTTGGCGCGCATTTGTACTCAAGCCCAAGTTAGTGCTAATACAAACAAACTAGAGAATAAAGTTTACACAAGGACTTTAGAAGCCATGATGATACCGATGATGACACCGAACAAACCGAGCGCCGAGGCGAAAATCTCCACGATCAAGATCCTCACGAAAAGAGAACTATTCTGGGCATCTGATAGCGCACACGATGATCCCACAACACCCACACTGAGCCCACAGAACAAATTGGACAAGCCAACCGTCAAGCCTGCTGCGAAGAGCGCGTATCCGGCGTAGGCCGACGGAAGACCTTCCTCAGCCTCGACAATTTTTGCTTGCAAAATGATAGCCATGATGACACCGTAAATGGCGCACGCCTCGGCAAAAATAACGCTCACAAGGTTCTTGCTGCTAATACGAGGATGCTTGATGGCAGCCGAAAGGAGCGAAGTTCCAGTAATGAAAATGCCCCATGCAGAACCGAGCACTGATACTCCAATTGCGAAGACGACTCCCAAGGAGCTCCATAGATACGGGGAGATTGATTCGAATAGTTCAAAGTAGTAGCCATAACATGCGGGCATGAACCAAAACCACCAACAAGATTGGAAGATTGAGTAATCGGCCGCAAGTGCCGAAGTGGAGTTGGTCGCCTCCCGTGCGAATGTCATTATCTCGCTATCCATATCGGATCGATTTGAGGAGAATTGAGTTCGTCTTCAAAACGAACAATGACCATGTGTCTCTTGGCCTCTCCGCTGCTCATCAGCAAGTGAATGAATGATGTAAGGATGCCAAAATTGAAATTTTTGAAATAAACCAATATCACCAAAACATTTGATCCCGTTCAACGCTACATTCCGATCGAAAGCGAGGAAGCCCTTTCCGTCACTACGCTTGAAGAACTTTGTTCTATGGTTTCTATTGATTCCCAACGTATTGATTGCTCGGATCGCTGGCTTGTAGATATCCATCGTTTATGGCCGTCCCTTGAGCAACCATTCAAACTATATAAAGACGCCATTACCATGCTCGACTACATCATCTTCAAGTCCACAACATTCCATTCTTCTTTACGAAAGCTTTGCAACCGAACAAGACAAAACCACTATCATGAAGCTTGTGCTATATTTGTCTATCCTTTTGTCTGTTATTCTGCTTGCTGGTTCTGAAAGCAATGTGACATTGGCAACTACAGTCAGGGCGCAAAATTGCATATCAAATTCTACCCATTGCCATTGTTCGCTCATGCCAGCCGGAAAAGACAGTATTTGCTATAAACCCGTTCATATGAAGATGGGCAAATGTACGATTGGTGGATGTGCAAGTGGCTACAAATGTGATTGTGCATCAGACTCAATTTGCTCCAAGAAGACTGTCAAATCATATGCGCGTGCAGAGATTACCACGTTTGGAAGGACGACTGACGACGACGTCAATGAAATTGATTGTATTGAATCCTACAAGGAAGTCCCTTATCAGGTGACAGGAGAGACAGTCACATTCCACATCCAGGGACAGCAGCAATTCCAATTGTTCATTGACGACAAGGAAGTTGGCTTCTCCAGGAATGGCGAATACAAAACTGTTTCGACAGACATCTGTCCAGGCTCAGTTATTGCAATACTAGCAAAGCGATCCACGAACGACTCGTATGGAATCAAGTTTCGTTTTACAGACTTGAAGATGGAAACGAGAACTGTGGATGAGAACTGGAGGTGTCACTCCGATTATCAGGCAGGATGGCTGCAAAATTCATTTGATGTCCAAGCCTGGCATCTACCAACGATATCAACTAAAGCAGCTGGCAGTGGATTTGACGGTAATATTCCTTGGATGTGGCTCCGGGACTCAGACATGGTCTTCATGCGATATGTCGTTCCAGAAATGGATTAAATATTGTAACATAGACTGCAGAACAAACGGTGCTGAAGTTGTGAACCTTGATACGCTTCAGTCCTAATTTCAACCTCTAGAGACTATATCTTCAAAATAAACTCGAGACGAAGAAAGCATAAAACGGATCGCTCCGCGCGCTGCATTGCACAATTTTATCCAGAGAAAATCGGCGACTATGTAGCAACTTGCGGTACGCACAAGAACCTATGTGCACACATTTTCCTGTTGTAGACTTGGGGTCCGTTATTTCTTCTCTAGAAATCTCTCTGGTCAAGCATGTTTGTATCTCTCGAGACTCTTCTGCCAAATCCGACTCTCTATCCTCATCCGAATCTGTGGCCCTAGGCGATGCTTTCAAAAAGTACACCATCGATGTTCTTTAAGAATACTATTATTGACCTTCTCAGCGTTGCTTAGTCCAAAATCTCGACATTAGAACATATCACTCTGGAAAATGGAATGGAACCTTTTACGTAAAAGAACTTAGTACTATTGATGACCGAAACATCTTGAAACTATGAGACATCCACGCAATCAACCATTCAAATCATCTCCACGCATCAACCCTGGCTTGAACTTCTCATGGGCTGAAGACCGCGATATGTCGGATGAGTTTGAGCGAAAGCCTACCAGGTTTTGTATCCGTAGGCATCAATGGAAGACTGAAAGTAAAGATTGGCTTGGGCGAGCTCCGTCGTTCTTCAAAAAGGAGAATGTTATTTTTGGGAATGGCTCTCTGAAGCTGCGATCAAGAGAAGATGTTGCCCCGTCGGGATATCCCAGATCGTACAAACACTTTTCCACAGCTTTTGTGCGAACTAACAAAGCGAGACTTTACGGTTACTTTGAAATATATTGTCGCCTAATGGACAGCAAAATTTCCAGTGCGTTCTGGTTTACAAACAATCAACCACACATATGGACGGAGATCAATGTATTTGAGTATTCTACGTCTGATAAACCCAATGAATACGAGAGGCCGTACTGTCAGCTGTTCAACACTAACATGCATGTTCATCGACATCCAGAGGGAATAAAGTACAATTCTCCGAAAGTCTATGATATGGAATTTGACTTGAGCACTGAGCCCATCAAGGTCGGCTTCAACTGGCAAGCTGACAAGATGGAATGGTACTTTAATGACCGCTTGGTTCGGCGCGAGGAAAATAGACACTTCCATCAGCCACTTCATCTTCAGCTTGATTCAGAATCGTTTCCGCATTGGTTCGGTTTACCTGAAATTGGTGGATGCCATAAGAATACTTTACCAAATGCGTTCGAAATATTCTATGTGCGCACATGGTACAGGTAAGCTTTTGCAGAATCGCTAGCTTCCATGCTTGCAAAATTGCATTGTCGACTAAGTCACGTCTCTCTTCATTTCTGTGGTTTAGAAAACCAAAGTAGTTGTCGTTCAGGTAAGTTTACAGAAGCTTCAATGACTTGGTGACCTGGTCTACCACGCTCACAGGACCAGGACCTATTGCCAATACAGTCATGCTTCCCTGGATACGGAGAGGTTTGTTCAGGATTGCTATGTTAGAGCACACGGACTGCGTCTATGTGAATGGTGAATGAAATATAATGATACTTACCGCTGCAACTTGAGTGCGACCTGCATCATACACCATATAGGTTACAAGCCCGCGGCTTCGAGCACTTTGTTCCAAAGACCGAGCCTCCGCAAACGATTTAATCTGTAAGGCGATTTTCGGCTGTGCATTGACTTCCCAATAGTGGAGAGAACTTCTGTCTTTCTGCGCAGCTTTCTTGTATGCACCTAGAGTGGCGTGACCAACTTGCGCAGCGATTTTCCCCCTCTGCATTTTGAGATCCGTACGAACGCACAAAACCAATTTATGGTTTTCAACACGACCGGTAGGCGCAAATCTGCTCGAGTCATCGATATCTTCTTCGCTATCGCTTTCAGACGAAAGTAACCGAAGATGTCTCCCTGTTATCCTCCGCCAAAATAAATTTGTGCATAGGCCAAGAATAAAGCCTGTTGCGATTCCAACACCACCCGTAATGGCATCATGCAGCGTGACACTCGCAAACATGGGGTGATTTTGTTGCTGGTCGAACCTGTGCTTCTGGTTCATTGAGCCCATTGATTGAACGGCATCAGTGGAACCGTTTTCGCAGCGCGGATCAAATCGAGAGACGGATTTTATGTTGTGGTACACGTCAGAGACGACAGAAATTTGATATATATTTTTTTCATCGCCGGGCAATCACGGCAAGACGGTATCTCAACAGAACACAGCAAGCGTTAAGTATCTTGGAATACGTCGACGGCCATTCGTCGTCCACACATACCTTTCCGACCTGAAGCATCCCAGACCAGTTACTGCTTCAGTTCTCTGCATTGCAATGTATCAGTACCATGGTACTAATTCCGCGCCTACTTGCCCTGTCAAATTCGTCCTGGTTTCAGGAGGCGTTATATCCGGTATTGGAAAAGGCCTGACTGCTTCCTCGCTCGGTGTCCTTCTAAAATGTTGTGGATGGCGTGTTACTGCTATCAAGATTGATCCATACTTGAACACTGATGCTGGTACAATGTCTCCTTTTGAACACGGCGAGGTTTTCGTCCTCAACGATGGTGGAGAAGCTGACCTTGACCTTGGAAATTACGAGCGTTTTCTGGATGTGGTACTCTCCAGCGATAATAACATCACCACCGGTAAGATTTATTCACAGGTTCTAGAGAAAGAGCGTAAGGGAGCTTATCTTGGAAAGACAGTTCAAGTGGTTCCTCATATTACAGACGCCATTCAAGAATGGATCATGAGAGTTGCAACTACTCCAGATCAGAATGGCGAGGTGCCTGAAATTTGTGTCATTGAGCTTGGTGGAACTGTCGGTGACATCGAGTCTATGCCGTTTGTTGAAGCTTTACGTCAATTGCGCTACAATGTTGGTGATGTCAACTTTTGTTCTGTCTTTGTTTCTCTCGTACCTGAGTTGGGAGTGGTTGGAGAACAAAAAACAAAGCCCACCCAACATGGTGTTAAGAATCTTTCGTCTATGGGGTTGTCACCCCAACTAATAGTTTGTCGTTCTGAGCGTCCTCTACTACCAGAAACGAAGAAGAAGTTGGCGCTGTTCTGCCAAGTCGCTGGTGATGCAGTAGCCTCCGTCCATGATGTGTCAAACACTTATCGTATACCAATGATGCTTCAAGAGCAAGGTGTTTGTAACTTACTTATTCGTTCACTGCAATTAGTATGGCGTCTACCGACCAGACTGGAAAAATGGGCAAGGATGGCCGCGACAGCTGAGACCACAAATGAACCACTGACAATCTGTCTCGTCGGCAAATATACAGGCCTGTCTGATGCATATTTGTCGGTAATTCGCGCAATCGAGCATGCTGGTATGGCTGTGGGTAGACATGTTCAAGTCAATTGGGTAGAATCGAGTGATTTAGAAACTCCCAATGATGGCTTGAACGAAGCGACATCCACAACATCACCAGCCAATGGCTCTCTGGTTGCAGAGCATCCAAGGTCAGCATCAGTGAGCCCAGGTTCAGCTGTACAAAAGTATGAGGCCGCATGGGAGACTATCAAGCAAGCGGATGGGATATTGGTACCTGGTGGATTTGGAGACCGAGGAGTTGAAGGAAAGATTAAGGCGATCGCCTATGCTCGTTCGAAAAGAAAACCGTTTCTGGGAATCTGCCTCGGGATGCAAATGGCAGCAGTTGAAGCAGTTCGAAATGTGTTGCATGATGCGAAGGCTAATTCAGCTGAGATGGATCCGAATGCGTTGGTAAAGGCTGTGATCTACATGCCTGAGGTGGACAAAACGAAAATGGGTGGGACTATGCGATTGGGAGCTAGAAAGACTATGATCAAGACTGATGACTGCTTGGCATCGTGGCTGTACGGTAGGAATGAAATTTTCGAACGACACCGGCATCGATATGAAGTGAACCCTGATGTTGTAGCTGCGCTTGAAGGAGAGGGATCAATTCGGTTTGTGGGGATGGATGAAAGTGGGAAACGAATGGAAATTTTGGAACTGCAAGGTCATCCTTTCTTCTTTGGAACACAGTACCACCCTGAATTTTTAAGTCGACCTGGTAGACCTTCACCTCCATTCGTTGGATTAATTATGGCAGCGGCTAAGATGCCGCTTGACAGAAAGTCAGTGGTTCATGTGATGGGCTCTATTCGAAGTCAAGACCCGTGGTCTGGTGAAGTATGACAGTCCAATGCGACAGGTAGTATTGCAAATTGCTTTGAGGGAGAAATAGTCTTAGTCCTGGGAGACATTGAAGAAGATAAAAGATCTATAATCCTTCGAGCACCTTGAAACCATCTTCGTCACGACGATGTACTGTAGGGGTTTGAAATGATGGCTTGGTTGTATTGCCCCGGTTCCCACCATTTTTTAAATGTATTCAAAGTATGATAGCCGGTTTTCAAATATTTGAAGTTGGTGTTCTAATGCGGTATGTGGCAGCTTTCCGTAGGTAGACATATCTTGAGTACTCACGCGACCAAACTACTGAATGACCGGCGTTGCCCAAGTCAAGTTCAGTGTTGCCACAACCTAACTGAAATCCATCATGTACTTGGTGCACTAGTCGTCCAGCTTCCGTTTTCATCTCCACATAATGGGTTCAACGGAGATTGAACGCGATCTGAAGGCTCTGCAAGAGTTTAATGCAACTCAACTCAACAAGGTTCTAGCAGAAGCTGACAAGCATTTCTCCTGGATATCTCAATATGCGGCAGACTCTTTCCAGCTACTTTCACGCGAACTTGACCAATGCGAATCTATCGCCCGACCTCCCAACAAGGATTCTCGCCAGCAGCGCCAACCTCCCTCTTCTCAACCAGAACGACCCCCATCACCATCAAGTCTGCAGCGCGCCGATGACATTCCAACTATCTCCGATGACCAACTTGCCTCCGTAACCCAAAAAACTCAAACCAAAATCACCAGGTCCAGTCGCATGAAAACTCGTAAGCAGGCTGTTCCGATAACAAAGGGCCCTAAGCCACGCGCTCAAATTATCAAGACTAAACGAAATCTCCGCACGCGCACGGATCGCAATATCGAGTCTACCGATAAAGATAATGTCGATAATGCAGTCAAAAGCGAGCATGATCAAACTTTGGAGCATGCGATCGACGCCAAAACAAATAACTTAACTTCAGGACAGAAGATTGTCAAGCGGCCAGCTAATGAAAAATCTTCTTTATCTCCGAGGCGTTCCAAGAGGCGACAAGTTGAAAAGCCAAACGATGTTTCATGCGCACCTACGAATACCCAAAATGGAAAGTCTGGGCCACAAAGCAGTTCTACAAGGCGTAGATCTACGCCATTCTATTCTCCTGATTCTCGCCTAGCTTCAGAGGCTTTCGAAGATAGCAAACTAGAGGCAAGCAATGAAGCATCCATCAGTCGTGAAGACTCGGAAGACGGCTCGCTATCTCCAGAACAATCAAACCGGTCAAGTTCTTCTGACACACCTATGCTCAAGTCTCATACCACAGCTGACACAGATTTGAAATCGTCCACTCAATCTGTTGGCTTTGAAAAGCGTTCACCGAGTGTATCTGGCGCAGAGAAGTCTCACAGCACATCGCCATCACAACGGGAAGGTGATGTCAATCAACGAAAGAGTCGAAGAAGACAAGAGCAAGAAAATGCTAATTCAAATGTGGCTATTGCAGAGCACCGAGGGACAGAAGGTGCGAATCATATTGCAGGAGAAAACCGGCGTGTGACTCGTAAGCGTGGGCAACGAAGATCATCAGCGTCTGTGTATTCTGCAGCTATAGATAGCCCATGCGGTTCGGATGAATCAGAGGAGCGAGAAAGTACGAATTCTGAAATTTCGGATGACGAGGAAACCCCTGTTATTCAACGAAAGCGCAAACATCCAGCCGCACCATCTGAGCAAGATCTACACGCCTCTGAAGAATCGAAGGATAACAAGAGAGGTCCAAGTTCCAACCTTGACTCTTCGCCCGAAATCTCCCAAAAGGTTATTGAACCGGAAACACGTGATTCATGCAGTCCATCGCTCACAAAGAAAGCAAAATACCTGCCCAGAGTGGAAGGTAAAAACAAGACTCCCTCAAAGATTGAAGAAGCAGTCCGGACGCAGCGTGGATCTGGCCACCACAATGACAACAAGGGGGATAGAATTGAAAGTCAGCAAGTCGAAAGTGGAAATCCGAAAAAAGCCACTGATGAGGGTTTACCTTTCCTAGCTCCTGAACCAACACAATCCCTAGACGATGTGGAAACTGTAGAAGCGAGAGAAATGACAAGCCGTAGCGTTCGTGAAGATGAAATCAACCACACTACGGAGGTAGCCCCGTCGAGTGCATCTAATACTATATCGAAGGATTTGCTTCGGGGTGAAGATGTGAAGACAGCCTCCGCTGCAGTCGAGGCGAAGATTTCATCACCCCCACAGAGTCCAGAATGCCATGGGAAAAATCAAACATGCTCACCAAATTCTAAAGACCAACCTTCTACTGGCACCGATAGGGCAGGTGCTGTGTCCATGAGACCAAGTATTCCACCTCGTCGCTTCAATGTTGATAAGGACGGGAAAATCAATGTGAAGTCTATTGGTCTTCTTTCTGAGATGGCACCTACTTCTAGCGTGAACAATCTCAGAGGACCTGCTATTCCAAATAATAGTGTTGGAAGTCGACTTTTCAAGCCATCACAAGGTGTTTACTCAGCGGCAAATCCATCATCACTGGCTCGTGGAGTTGTAGGTAACAAATCCTTCAGTTCCCGCAGAGATGGCGTAGTGCAGCACACTCTTGGCGCACGTGCTCCATTACAAGCAGCAACAATGCCTGTTTCTGAGACACACGGCGCAAGTCATGCTTTCGAAGCACAGGACAGTTTGGAGAGAAATGTGACAAGAACTGATGCATACATCAACAATAGTATCAAGTTAGGTGGGTTTGTTGAGCCTCAGCACTTTCAGAAAAGTGGACATGATCATGAGACTAGCCGTTCTCATGGAGCCCCATCATCTACTCAACAGCTGGATGGAACTGATCGCAACGTCATGCATCACGGTAATTCGAGGAAACCAGAAATTTCAGATGTTGCAGAAAGAGCACCAGTTAATTCAGGAATGACATCTGCAGATGGCAAAGATAATCGCTTTAAATCCAAACCACACCCATTTCCTGCGCATGTGGCAGACAAGAACTCTGAAGCTATGGACTTGCCCGTATCGCAGCAGCAAATTGCATTCAAGAGTACAAGATATCTCGACAGCGAAGGCGAGCCAAAGACAGCCCCGCTCAAGCTTCAGAAGCGACCAAGGGTTGCTCGTTCAAACGCAAAAAGTGCCCTCCGTTCTCGTATTGAAAGTGTTCGCGCGAATAAGTCTGGGTCCAGTATAAACTCAGCAACACTTGCTTCTGCGTCTACGATCGGGCGTAGTTCGAATGGAAATTCTACTCTAGATTCGCTTGCTGGAGAAGGTATTTTCGCACCTAGTAGTCTAATGACGACTTCTTATGTGCCACCACCGTTAATTCCATCAATGTCACATGCAACGCAAGAGAAATCCAATTTCGAGGCCTCTAGGCTAGTATCCAGCGCCAAACCTGACGATATGAAGAAGAAGAAAGTAAGCTTTGGAGAAATGCCAGTGTCATCGAAAGCTCAGAAAGATGGCGTTGCCAAGCAGGAACCAAGGCGTGAAAGTGATTTGGTACAAAAGTCGCCTCCCCGTCCGGAACGAAAACTGCCGACATTGGAAGAGGAGATATTGCCACTACAGAAGGAAAAAGTCTCCAAGGTATCGTCTGATGTGGAATATATGAACAATACTTCTGCCTACAAAACGCTGCCGTCACCGGAGCAGAGTGGCGATGCTCGCAGCTCTGAGGAGTCAGATGGAGAGAAGATGTCCAGTAGGCGAGAGAGTGACGCAGATGTGGACAGGGCGAATAGTAGTACTGAGGAGCAACACGACACGGCTGCACCGTCTACATTGAGCAATATTGTTTCGACAGTGACGTCGTTTCTTCCGACAGCATCTTCTATATTTGGTGCAGCTACGAGTGTTTCGAAAGAGAGTGAAGCTGAATTGATTCAGAAACGACAAAAGGAGGATCAAGAAAGACGTGAAGCTGAAATAGCTGCACGTCGAGAAGCACAGCGGATTGCGAAACAACAAGAGGCTGAAGAAAAGAAGGAGCGTGCAGAGAAGAGGAGAAGAATGCTGGAACACGCAGAGCGTGTAAAGGAAGAGAAGAGGCAAGCTAAAGAGAGAAGTCGGCTTCAGAAGAAACGGGAGGATGAAATGCTACGGCGTAAACAAAAAGAGGAAGAAGATCGGAAGAAGGAGGAGCGACGACAGCGGGTAGCGGAGAAGAAGAGGGCACTGGAGAAGGAAGCGGAAGCTCGGAAGCAGAGGGTTCTGGGAGAGCGAGGTGGGGCAGCTGGTGGAAAAGGTAAAGTGGGTAGTTCAAGGGGAGGAGGCAATTCCGGGAAGGAAGCGAAGAGGGATGAGTTTACAAGCTATGAGATGACAGTACGAAAGCGTCCATCGCTGACATCGGATGATGATAGCTGTAACAGTCCGAAAAAGCGTATACCGGCATGGGCGCAGAAGAGGAATGTAATGGCGCAGGCGAAAGAGCAAGCGGACGCTGAAGAAGGGGACTTGATTTTCAGACGCCCACAGAGTATCAATCTAGAGGATGCGTTTGCGTCCACAAAGACGCGCAAACGACGTTATCGAAACCGAACAAGTTCGGCAGCTTGGACTCACGATCGATTGACAAGTCGGGAAGAAATGGAGTTTAAACATACGGCTCGAATTGAATCGGAATTCGTAGAAAAGGGCGGATACCTGCAATAAAGCTAGTACACGTGTACATATAAAAGACGTGTTTTTAATCCACAGATGAGATCGACAGCGCACGCTGGTGCGTGTGCCAGCGAGGCAATGGTTGTTCCATTGTGCAGCCGAATGCAATGGCAATGGTGCAGCCACTAGAATCTTCCAAGAGCTTAGTCCCAATCGGTCCAGTTGGATATCAAAAAATTTCTCTTCTGCTGCATCGCACGTACCAACTTGCTCAACACGTACGCACTCACTCGTCTTCCTTCATCGCCCTCTCCCTTCATCTACTTTGCTCCTCACTCACCACCATGTCAGACCGCGATGATAGTGTTTGGGATGGCCTTGGCTCTATCGACGCCTTCATTGATACTCCTCCAATCTCGCCCCATTCTCCGGAGCCCTCTTCTCCGCCATGGGTCTGGACAAATGTATTGCCGCCGCTTCCTCCACCTCCCATGATGATGCAGGTTCGTCTAGATGGAGAGCTCGCTTCAGACCTTGACTTTAATCGTCGTGAATCCTCTCCTTCCTCCAATCCCCTCCCCGTTTCCACCGGTCGTGTCACAAAGCGTTCGCCTAGTCCGCGCCAACCGCCTATCATCCCACCTCAATCTCGCACCGATTCGCAGCCCCGCTACTCCTCCGCCTCTCGTTCTGCTCCCCCTGCTGAACAGTCACCTCGTCCTTTCTCTCCTCTCCCCGCCCCATTACGCCTGCCAAAGGTCGAGCCCACCGTACAACCCCCCGCAATCTCATCCCCAACAACTCCAGACCCCTCTCCTGTCCTTCCGCAGTCACTTGCACCTGTACTTACACCAAAGTCCGCCCTTCCCACACCTACCCCGTCATCTGTTCCCAATTCCTCGGCTCCACCACCACCACCACCCCAAGTACTACACCATCCCGTTCAGCACAACAATCTTATCGTAACGCCCCCACAGACAAAAAGAAGACAGCCCACCACTCCATTACCACCCGCCAAGCTCAAATCCCCCGTCAAGCATCCTGTGGCTGCACAGCCTACTCCTTCGCCTGAACAAACATGCAGTCTGAAAGAAAAGCGTGAGCGTGAGGCACGCCAGTTTCCAAAAGAAATCCTTGGCAACTTGGACGGCACGACCAGTGCAGAAGTGCGTAAGATGAATGCAACCGAACGAGAACTGGTGCTATACAAGCGCAAGCTGCGAAATCGAGAGTCAGCGCGGCGTTCCCGTCAAAAGCGCCAAGCTACACTGGCAGAGCTGCAAGAAGAAATAGATGATTTGATGCAGGTGTCAGGACGCATGGTTGAAGTAGGTATATCACTGAGAGAGGAAAACGCAAGGCTTCGGGAAAAGTTTGAATGTGCTATGGCAGAGGTTAAGGGTCTGAGATCGATGTATGCTGGAGTTGATGGGCAAGGTACGAGTGCAGCTGCCTCTGCACTGAAAATGAAGCTTGGAGGATAGAGGTATAGTCATCATTGATGCGTGTCTTTTCACTTGACTTTCGTCTCTTTGTATGTTATGAACGCGTCTATCGTTTTCTGTGTTTTGAGAACTCTGTACAACATTTGCAGCAAGTAGCGCATTAGTCTGCAATATGTGCTCAGCATCTATATTTTGTGCTTTAAGAGCTGTATTTATGTTGTTAGCAATGAGTGGCATCAGCATTGGAAGCTAAGATCGAATCTCGGTGAACGAGACATATGCACGTTTAGACATTGTGTGATTATATCTTAAGCAAGTTGTAAAGTAAATGAGAAAAGCACTGGAGCAGTTTATGGATACAGTAATAGACTAGTGTTACAAGGAGTTTGTGATGATCATGAGGTCTTGGACGACTGAGCGGCGTCTGTTGTCGGGGATTGTGAATCGAGCGTTTTGCGTAACATTACGAAAAGGCGTTTCTTGCGGTCTCGCAACTCGTCGAGCTCTGCCTCTAGTGCTCGAATTTGCTCTGTCTCTGCATCGGCAGTTTGAATAGATGCCATGATATCTTCTGCGTGTCGCGCAGCTTCCCTGCGTTCGATCAAGTTGGCTGAAGCACGCGCCCTAGTGGTGGCATACATCTCGCTGTCGAGAAGCTTTCTGACGCCACCAGACAGGAGAGCGATTCTATCAGCGGAGAGGCGAGCGAAAACATATTGACGTGGGCGTAGGGCTTTTGCAGATACTCTGGCCATGCGGGCGATTGGATGGCGAGTGATGGAGGGCCGAGCGGGAAGAGGGCGATGGGGAGAGGCGGAAAGAATTGGGAAGCACGAAGCGTGTGTGCTGTGCAAGAATGTTCTCATGTTGATACGAGTGTACTAGAAAATGAATTTAGGCTGATTGATTGGTGCGGACGCAGCAGGGGGTTGACACTGGACCAGGGACATAAAGGAGTGTATGGTATCGAGTGTAATCGCCGATGATTGGCTGATATCACTTGCGAAAGATTGAATGGCAGGTGATGCTGTCGTCAGGCGGCATACACCAGTGTATCGTGCTTGCAGTCACTCGTTACTACAAATGTCCACGTGTCAGATGAGGAACGTGTTACATGCAATCACTGACGTTTGTTTTGCTCCAATCGAGCCGTTCATATTGCACTGCTTCCTCGTGACATTGCGACATACAAACAACTCTCAGTAGGTCCATCATAATTTGCGCAATTCATTTCGGGCCTCTTGTGCACGCTTCGTATTTCTCTGCCCTGCCCTGTCCTCCTGCCATACATCGCACTTATTTACCTACATCTTCATCTCTGAGCGACGCTGCGGCTGTCTTCCCGCGCCCTCCCACTCATGTCTGCTTCGACATGTCAACTCCAGTAGCGTCGCCTTCTGAAGTATCGCACCGCCTTTGCAATCTCCTCAAGCCCGCATCCGATGCCATCATCTTTGTCGCCGTTTTTGTGCGCTGCCCCAACCCTACCTCATCTCCGAGATGTTCCTATCCAGTAGTCCCATCAGCTCCGCCCTGTCATTGCCCCCTCTCAATATCTGATTCCTCTGCCGCCCATCCTCTTCATTGCAAACACATTCTCTCTCCCAACAATGACGTCTCCGACCCACTAGTTGCCAACGCTCTCCAAGCCGTTATCACTGCTCCCATTGACTTTCTCTTCGCCAAAGACTCATTACCTCAGCACCAAGATACTGACCACGACAACCCCGCCGCTATCCTTCCGCGTGATACACCTTTGGACGAAAGAGTTTGCCCCAATGCCCCCATTCTCGACCTTGAAGACGACTACCAGCCTTTTGCTCTGAAGCATTCACGCACCAGTGATTCTTTATTACTGACTTCCCCTCTCACTGAGTCGCCTCCACTTTCGCCCCTGTCACACACTATCACTCAGAAGCAGACCATCGATAACGCAAGAACCCTCCCGCTTAATGCCGTGTACGACGTGCTCTCAGAGCCCGAGACTGCACCCAAACATACGTCTCGCAATCCGACCATTCCCTACCAACCAAGCTTGCATCATGCTCATTCTGTTGACGTCATGTCTCCCCGTGTACAAAGTTTGCCGCACCGCCCATCCTCTAGCCCCCCTCCTCGTGTCCATTCCCTTGGTTTGTCGCCGTATTCTGTTAGCAAATGTACAGATTATGAACATAATCTTGCTGAAGACCATCAAAGTCGCAGCTTCCGGCATGACCTGTTAGCTGCAAAACCCCATGTGTTTGCGACAACCACCAAAAATGGCACACGACAGTATGTGTACTCTCGCCCCCTCTCAAGCACTCATCTGTTAGCTGTGGTTTCTAGTGTTGCATACTCTTCATTGTACATTTCAGCTCTGGAGCGTACTGCCGCGAGGTTCGCCTTCCTCACTGAGAATTACCGGCATGAGGCACTACTCCTACATCGATGCCATCGTGGAGAGTATGAAACTGATTCCGACTTACTCCCACGTTCCAAGAGTTCCTCGTTCCTTGCATCTACATGTACCCCGCTGTTTGATACATACCTGACTCAATGTCCGCTTTTGATTGCGAAAGACTTGACAAGATCTCTAGTTGAATGGCTGCGATCTGGTACTCCATCGGAAGTTGCGGACACTCCGTGTCTGACTAGAAGTAACGGGTCAGTTTCCAGTATTGTAGAGCAAAGTTTTGAAGATGATGAGCATCTGAAGGGGTTGGGGGATGGTGACATCCTACCCACGTCTTGGCTGACGCTCAATCATTCAAACATTGGCGAACACGCTCCTGGAGGGGATGCATCGAAGACCGTGTCGTTCGCGCCTGATCAATCCATGAAAGCAACAGGAGATCCCGGAAACGATACAGCTGTGGAGGGAATGAGTACTTCCGTGGAGAGTATGAACGGTTCTGCGTTTCCATGGGTCGCCGCAGTAGCAGATGATCCGGACATGGGAGAAAGCGATATGGCACGTATTCTGGAATTGGGGGACTCTACTCTACTTTTCAGGTATTTTCCTGTCCGTGCGATTGTATCCGTCATTGTTGCGCTGATGGAAGAAAGGAGGGTTTGTGTCATTGGAGATAACACTGCCCTTGTTTCAAGAGCAGTAATAGCATTTGACAATATACTGCGACCTTTCGAATGGCCACACTGCTTGTCTCCCATCCTTCTGGAACATATGCTACCTCTGTTGGGAGCCCCATTCCCTTTCCTTGTAGGGATGTTATCAGAACACGTACATTTGATCCATGAGCTACCTTTGGATGAAGTAGTGTTCGCTGACTTGCGTAATGGAAAGGTGACTTCTACTAATGGTCTTGGAGATCTGTCTCGTCACATTGTGAGGAGCACGCGAGCACGGGTGGAGAGGAGATTGTCGAGAACGAAGAATGCATGTTGGCAACAAGTACTTCGTGCCACTTTTGTGCCATTTTCACCGACAATCAGCAACACCGCCATGTCTTATTTCCACCAAGATCCATTAGAGCACGCAGCGGACAAGTCTCGCCCCGCTTCTATTCCTTGGTTTACGAAGTCTGTAATGAAGGACATTAACAATGAAAGTTCTCAAAATGTTTGGCTTGAACATGGGTCAGCGAAGACACTTGATAAGAACATGCGGAAGTTCTTTGCCGAAGTACTTGGGGAACTGCGCCCCACGCGAACAAGTCGGAATGCGGAATCAGGCGAGCACAAGCCGAAAAATGCTTTCAAGAAATCCACATCTTTTGGCGCGGGTCTATCATTAATGGCAGGTCGACGCGATGCGGAACGTCATCAGCTCATGCTATCATTTACAGCTACGCAAATGTATATGCAATGGGAAATGGATGAGAACAGAGATCGTTCTTTTGGTATCGCACAACTGGATAGTTCAAAAGCGAAGAAAAATGCTTCTTCTCGAGTTCAAGACATGTTCCCCAAGCTGGTTCAAGGATTTGATGGTGTAGAATTTCAAGACATCCTTGACAACTGGCGAACAGGGGGAAATAGAGGTGACTGCGAAGGCGATGCTGTGAGAACCAAGTCGGAAGGGGGTGTGTGGAAGGCTGGTTTAACCAACTCGAGAAAGTTTAAAAATCGTCGCAACACAAGACTGACGCGCTTGCATACGGGTAGTGATGCTGAGTGTTATCCGGAAATTGGAGATGGGGAATTGAAACGTGAGCATGGCGATGTACAGATACGAGTGCGCACGTTGAGCACGGAATGTATTGCGGACGACGAAATAAGTTATAACAAGAATGCATTTCTGAACATGGAGGTGTTGCCAAACCAGCGAGGTGACAATGTCGGATTTGGTTTGCCTTCGGACAGCTTTGAAGCTGAGAGTTCAGACTTGGATACGGATGAAATTTCTGATTCTGGAAGACGAAAAGGGCCGATGAACGCAGCTGGTGTAACGCTTGATGAAGTCACCGTACCGAGTCGACGTATTCTATGGGCGAAGCGTCGCGTACGCTCCACTCTAGTCGGTGCGAATAATTGTACAGATAGGTGAGACGAGTGGTTGCAGTAGAGGCTTGTTGGATATCGAAATGTATATAGTTGCAGCCTGATTTACGGCGAATGAATGAACATGTGTGTCTAGAAAGTGGCCAGAATAGCACTCGCAGTTCCTCGCATGAGTTGGTGTGGTGCACGCGAAATTGCGGTTAGATTAATTTACCTAGCCATACATCAACTCGTATGTGTTGGTTTTCCAGTGATCATCACTTTATTTTACACGAGGAAATGCAGTTGCGTAAACTTGGATATTTGCAAAATCCACCGGGTATCATCGACTGGGCACCTGTGCTCGGAGAACGGAGATGCGCGCACGGTGGGCGTTGGGTACCCTGTCACACCAGTAGCGAAGCGACGAGATGTCCGTAGGAAGATAAATGGCTATGTCCAAATCTACTCAGAGTATATCTGTATATAAGACACGCTCCGTCGTGATTTCGTCCAGCTTGTGCGGCCAATCAAATTCTTTCGTCCAACTACTTCCCTCCCACCAATCGCAGCCTTTCGTCCAACTCAGGGAGCTTTCTAATTGGTCGAGAGAAAAATTATTGCAAAAAACACCCTCTCTGCATGGCCCCCAAATTAGCCCAGAATCGACATTGGGCGAAGCCGTGCTCAAGCGTTACGGTGCCGCGTGACAATTGCGTTTCGGAAAATAAAACAAAAGTGAAAACCCATTTTCGCCCGCCGCCGCGGCGCTAGTGGACCATTTCCATCAACGGTCCTACACGGACCGAGTGGACATTTTGGCGCACTGTTTTGATCCAGTGTTCCCGTCGACTATCTACCCACCGCCGAGAACATACCTTGTCTCGCTGACGGCGATCGAAAACCATTACGTCACGTCTTCCCTGCATTAGGCGCACTACAACATCAAAGCAGTGCCGCGAACAAGTTTCGCACGGGTGGAGCTTGTACGCAAGGCCGAAGCGAAAATACGAACACGCTGCTGCTCCGTATCGAGAATCCAGCCTCTGGATAAAACCCAGTACTCCGCGTTTTCTTTCACTGCGTGCGCCACAACAGAAAAGCGATAAAACGAATAAGCTGTTACTCTGACGAACTAGCTGGCGAAATCATTGTCAAATTGAAGCGAGAATACGAATATTATCGCACGTTCTCACAAAAATAACCACCCTGTTGATTCCATTTGAATGGAAAAGTGAGTACCAACTACCTCTCCGTTACATGCGAATACGTGAACAGATGAAAATATGCTGACTGACATTTCGATTATCTCGCTTTCTCAAATTCTATCTTTGAAAACGGTCATCACATTACCCAGAAGTGAAAATGGAAAGTGATGAAACCAGAAAGAAAAAAACCATACAAAGATTCTTTGAGAGACTGAAGAATTGGAATTTCGGGTTGACAGAAGGAGAAAGAGACGTAATGAGCAAGTACCTCACGAAGCTTTTGGGAACATCGGTACCTTCCGATGATGCAAAACCATGGATAGAGCATTGCAGAGAAGCAGAGATGCTTGAAGATCATCTCCTTCTCGCTGGTATGACCGAACTCAAATTTTCGGAGAATGTGTTTGTCTTCGGATGTAGCACTGGGCAGTTTTTCAGTGCCGGTGCTGCAAAATTCCGTGATGGTGACGAGCTAGACGCAAGAGATCCGACCTTTGAGAATATCAAGAACAGCATACTGGATTCTTGGCTGAACCATGAGACTGGGTTCTCGTTATTGATCCCATCAATATTAGAAGACAACATTGGGGAGCGGTGTTCTGTATCCCTTGCCAGAACGAACCTGGTTGCGGTGAAATATTTTGGGGTGATAGCGGAAACTTTGAGCCCCCTGAAAACCTGTTGAAATTTGTATCTGCAGTGCTAACAGAGATCCCAGGTGATGTAATATGGAAACCGAAAAGGAAGAACTACATTCTAGACGTGTTGGAATATGAATCTCAAAAAGACGTCTACAGCTGCGGCTTTTATGTTATATCTGCTTTCCAAACCTTTTCCATATCTCATGGGGACATGCCGAAAGAGAACTACGCTGTTTATTCTTCCGAGCTGACAGAAAAGATACGGAAAATATGTGCACGTAAGCTGGTAAAAAACTGTTATCCAAATGGGCTCAGATTCCAGAAATGAAAAAGCAATTGATGATTTCGCGGTCTGCAGGCATTTGAGTTCTCTTCTTCCCGGAGGGATTTTCATGAATTATGCTCATTCTGAGCTTCCAAGCGATATGGTAATCGACCTGGATGGCGATAGAGATGAATCCTCAGATGTTATCGATGCGGACAGCGCAGAAAGCTCTGCTCCAGATCAAGAAGTGCTTGTGAGCTTTGATATGACAAATTTTATGTTCAACTTTCATATGGGCAGCAGTTCCGTGCTTTGTAAAGGCAATTCTAAATGCTATGAGAGTGTCAAGTCATTCGCTTCCGAAGCAGAGTTGTCTAAGGAAACTGTCATCAAGGAATTGGGATCACTTTGTAATACTATTCCCGAGCAATATTCTACGCCAATGAATGCAGTTTCGGGTGACGTAGGGAGGATTACAGCGAACCCAGTGCAGGAGCTAAAGGGCTCATGCAGTGAAGAATTCGTCCAAGCGAACGAAGAGACATTAGACATGGAGGTAGAGGGTAGGGTTGAAGACCTGAAATTGAGTGACAACCCTGTATTCAACCCTCTTGAGAGCGGATCTAATTCTGAGGCTTCTGTGGGGCCAAATAACGGTGCTTGCTCTGTAGACGCACCGATCTGGGCCAGAAAATTCGACAAGAGTAACCACGGGGCATTGAATTTATACAATACATTTGTTTTTCCGGAGCAGGGTGCAGAATCTGAGGGCTCTCGTCTCTCTGGCTCCACCGACAAAGGCGGAAAGAACTTAACAAAGTCGAAAATACATGGGCCAAAATACCCCGACACATTGCAGATGTATCAAGAGGATACAGCATTTGAAGGTCCTGGAAACAGCCTCCTCTCCTCAGATGAAGTCTCAGCGAAAATAGAAAACATGGAAGGAAGAGAACGAGCCAAAAACGATGTAGCCCAATTTACAGGGAATTGCACTACTGAAGAGAACGCACGTTTCGAACCCGATCTATCTGATTGTTTTTTCGTGGCAGGAAGACTGGAGAAGTTTCTGGATGAACTTGGAAGGAGCGAAAATGTTTTCTATGGTTCACCCACTGTCACCTCTCTGAAGCTTTCACGGATCTTTCATACACATTTGAGACTTCTTTGTGTCGAGAAACGAAGGATAAATAAGTGTGCTGCTGAGTTCCATGCTTGGAGGTTCCGGCAGAATCGATCGTGGAGTGTGAAGTATGTCAATGGCCACAAACATGTTGCGACCAGTGAGCCTTCACGGAGGTATATGAATGTTTTGCGGACCATAAGAGCTGTTGAAAAGGATGCAGATGATGAGATGCAAGCCTTGAATGGATTTACAACGTCCATGACAACCCTCCTACCGCGACTACCGTCTGTAATTCGAAAGCAACGAGTACAGTCTCGAAACAAAAAAGACTATAATGCGGACATCAAGAATTCTAACTCTCGTCAGAACTCAAAAGGACCTGTACTGCCTCCCAATCCAGACGACAGTCAATTGGAGTTGCCAACACAGGGTACTGGTGACCATGCCTACGCCCAGTGCTTATCCGAAAACACTGGCAGTTCTAGTAAACGAGATGCTGACAATGTTTTCGTCCAGGAAGAGAGCATTAAAGACGGAGGAACGCAAGGGAAAAATTCAGAACCTGAAAAAGAGAGAATTGACCAGAAAAAACTTGAGTTGGAACAGAAGGAGATTGAATGCACTGTCGGCGAGGCAATGTTGACCATAGGGAGGTTGCATGATGGAATTGATACCGACAGCGGGGGCCTCATATCTTCATTGCGACACATTTCCGAAAGCTTTGGTTATCGTCTCATCATACGTTCGTCTCAATATTTCGACAGTTTGAAAGAACGCATAGATTCTGTTGTTCTTGTTTGCAAAGAACAGCATCTCAAATGTCCATTTAAATTCAAGATTCGTGGGAAGATAATCTGCAAACCCCAAACCGCAGTTGAGAGTGATGAAAATGCAGCTGAGAAAAAGGATTCAGTATCCCCATTGGTTATTCGTCACTCTTTTACTCTCCTTGATGGAACCCATTGTCACCATCCATCTCAGAAAGTAATGCGAGCTACGATTCCACCAGAGGCGATACAGGAAGCTCTGTCTATGAGTAGAACTTCCTACCTGGGTTGCGCGGATATTGTTCGTTATCTGCAGGACAAGTACGATATTATACTGCATCGCGATCGCTTCCGAAAGTTCCTTTGGTATAACTTTAGGCGAGAGCACCCTCTCAATACAGACTGTATGCGTCTATTCCAGTCTCTATCATCATTACACAATGAGAATCCGCGAACATACTTCAGGATTCGTTTGAACACTGATTTCAGCTTGCACTCGATCTGTTGGGCCTTGCCACAATGGAGAGATATGTACGAGCAAGATGGTATCTTTCCCGGAATTTCTGTAGATTGCAAATCTGTCTCAAATGTATACGGACTACCCATGATAGGTTTCGCAGGGAGAACAAACGAGGGTCACAACGCAATATACATGGTTGGATTGTTAAGTGATGAAACAGAGCAGAGCCTTTTCTGGGCTATGAATGAGTTCCGGACAATGTGTCCATGCGACCCGAATGTTGTAGCACTGGATCAAGACTCGGCTGGTATTCGAGCCGCTCAAAGAGTTTGGCCGAAATCGCACATATTGTTGGATGAATGGCATCTCAACGTAAATCAGATGAAGAATGTGGCAGCATTTTTTGCACAGCACGGGAACTTGGAAATGCAGCAGAGATGTGCGAGAGGAAATGATATCTTCAAGAGGCCAACTATATCAGAGGATACTATGCAAGATAGTAGCAATGCACCTTCCTGTATTGGACACATGTCAAAGGATCTGTATCAATTGAGACGTAGCCCATCTGAAGAGATATTTTTAGCAAGAAGGTCTGGTTTCGAGTCACTCTACTTCGCAGAGATGCAGAGTACAAAATACCCAAGGTGGTACACTTTGCTATACTACAAATTGAAGGACTACGTTGTTCACTGCTATAACAGAACAAAGTGTGGATTAAGGTTTCTATTTCAGGGAAGTGGGTACACTGAGTGTTTTAACGCAATATTTCGGTCCGAGATAATGAAACGTAGAGTCCCTCTTGGAGAAATTCCAATTGAGCTTCACAAATATACTCATCGACTTGAGGAAGAACGTCTGCTCAAGAGCGATTCTATATCCAAGTCTTTATCGAAGCAAGTTTACACGGCTGGGTTGAAGAGAGGTCCAGAACTGGAAAGATTTATGCGGACGTATACTGAGTATAGCATCCGAAAGCTCATTGACCTTTCCTATGTTCCTTCAATCGATTGGAGGATTACAGGCCATGAAATAGTGAACAGAGGAGAACACATGGACGGGGTGGAGACAAAGAATGGACAGAGTGGCGGAAAGCCTCGAGATCTCCAATCGTTGGGAAATTGCGTTTTATTCTTTCTGGAGAAGCAGTCCGATTCTAGAGTACTTGAACAGCAAGTCTTTGTATGGGCCTCTGTTTCAAGACACCTAGTAGTATGGTGCAAATGTTCATTCTTCCGCACATCTGGATTACCGTGTCCACACGCCATGCGTGTAATTGTTCTTTTCCCCGAGTACTCTAACAATACTAACATCAAAGGGACATTGGAGACGACGGCGAATATTGATGTACAAACATGTATACACGTATATTGGATGCGTGAACGAAGAAAATGGGTAGACTCTGTACATATGTGTAGGATGGATCACCCTCGACCGCACCATAATTCTGGAAATTGTACGGAGGACGCAGACGAAGGTGTAACTACTGAGGGACCTAATTCATCCGAGCTGAAGAAGGCTATGAAGTATAGTGACCTCAAAGCGCGGTTTGACCAAATTTTCAGAGCTACAGAGATGCTGGGAGATGAAGCTACATTGGCCTTGGATTCATTGATGAAATTAGTCTTGTCGCAGGTTTCGAGGGGAGAAAAACCGGGAAGTGGGGTATCCATTGATTGTCCTTTACGCTTACCATGGCAATTAGGAAACCGGAATAATTGGAGACTGAAAGAGCCAAAACTATTCCAACTAGATGGTGAAAGTATTGGTACTGCACCTAATCAAATGATTCTCAACCCACCTCTAAAGGTTCGAAGAGTTTCGTTGAAGCGAAAAACTGGATTCTATGACAAATACAAATCTAAGAGCGGACACAAGAGCAAATCGAAGAGAAATAGCACGGCAAACTCTCATACTGTTTCCAAGGCGAAGTCGAAGCTAACTTGACTTTTGAGTGGTATGAACGCATTATTTCTCGCTAGAGAAAGAATTCATTCCATTAGATTCCCATTTCGTCTTGCGCATTTCATTGATTGTTTCCACTTCACACTTTCTAGTAAACATGCACCCTGCCCACCTAAGATCTGTTCCATAAGCTTTCTACTTGTCTCTGTTTGCCGCACGTCAACTCGACGCATGCAATAATAGATCAGGCATACAGTGCACCAGAGGCTGTTACCATCTTTCTTTCTCTCCAGACACATTGCTACTGCATTTGGCATTCCAATGCCAGCAGATCACACTCATCCAGAAGTTTCATATATTCTCTTGACATATCTCTAGAACCTTATCAGTAGCCCGACTTCAATATATGCAAATGTCAAACAAGTTGACAGAACCTGACTTACTCGAATTGTAATTAGCCCCATCACACGCCCATGCAACAATTGATCCTAAATAGAGAGTTTTCAATGCCGCACAGCACTGCTCTCATGCTTTCGATCTCTTGCGTCTAGCTCGTCACCATCACGGAATTTTGCAGCACCGGCACTGAAAAACTGCCCAGTGCTACATCCGAAGACAAACACATTCTCCGAAAATTTGAGTTCGGTCATACCAGCGAGAAGGAGATGATCTTCAAGCATCTCTGCTTCTCTGCAATGCTCTATCCATGGTTTTGCATCATCGGAAGGTACCGATGTTCCCAAAAGCTTCGTGAGGTACTTGCTCATTACGTCTCTTTCTCCTTCTGTCAACCCGAAATTCCAATTCTTCAGTCTCTCAAAGAATCTTTGTATGGTTTTTTTCTTTCTGGTTTCATCACTTTCCATTTTCACTTCTGGGTAATGTGATGACCGTTTTCAAAGATAGAATTTGAGAAAGCGAGATAATCGAAATGTCAGTCAGCATATTTTCATCTGTTCACGTATTCGCATGTAACGGAGAGGTAGTTGGTACTCACTTTTCCATTCAAATGGAATCAACAGGGTGGTTATTTTTGTGAGAACGTGCGATAATATTCGTATTCTCGCTTCAATTTGACAATGATTTCGCCAGCTAGTTCGTCAGAGTAACAGCTTATTCGTTTTATCGCTTTTCTGTTGTGGCGCACGCAGTGAAAGAAAACGCGGAGTACTGGGTTTTATCCAGAGGCTGGATTCTCGATACGGAGCAGCAGCGTGTTCGTATTTTCGCTTCGGCCTTGCGTACAAGCTCCACCCGTGCGAAACTTGTTCGCGGCACTGCTTTGATGTTGTAGTGCGCCTAATGCAGGGAAGACGTGACGTAATGGTTTTCGATCGCCGTCAGCGAGACAAGGTATGTTCTCGGCGGTGGGTAGATAGTCGACGGGAACACTGGATCAAAACAGTGCGCCAAAATGTCCACTCGGTCCGTGTAGGACCGTTGATGGAAATGGTCCACTAGCGCCGCGGCGGCGGGCGAAAATGGGTTTTCACTTTTGTTTTATTTTCCGAAACGCAATTGTCACGCGGCACCGTAACGCTTGAGCACGGCTTCGCCCAATGTCGATTCTGGGCTAATTTGGGGGCCATGCAGAGAGGGTGTTTTTGCAATAATTTTTCTCTCGACCAATTAGAAAGCTCCCTGAGTTGACGAAAGGCTGCGATTGGTGGGAGGGAAGTAGTTGGACGAAAGAATTTGATTGGCCGCACAAGCTGGACGAAATCACGACGGAGCGTGTCTTATATACAGATATACTCTGAGTAGATTTGGACATAGCCAAGATAAATGTAGTAATGGGTGGCGAGACAACAATCTGCAGGCCCTTCGCGACCTACCCAGGAGTCAAAATCGTCACTCTTCCCTTAGACCAATTCGATGCTGATTGGCCACAAAATTTGGTCAAATACTAGTTCATCTAGTGCGTATCGGACAAGTGGCCTGACATGAGACCACTTGTTTTGTCACCCCCGAAGATTGAAAAAATGAATCGAATCGTTAGGGTTCACAACCAGTCACGGGAGCTGGAAGTGCTGTTGCAACAGTAGTAGATTCAACTTGCATCATACATGACAAGCAGCCCCCACCAATGCTGCTCCGATGGGAGAAGATGTCGGACTCGTTATCTGAGCTTTTGAAGATCTCCGTTTCAGCCCAAACGTTTGTGTTGCGTAAGGAAACGCAATTATTAAATTAAATTTAGTATCTAACGATGTACAACGCAGTTTCATCAACAGGGAAAAAACGAAACCTATATCCGCATTATTTCAAACATGAGCCCAAAAGCTCTACTCTTCTCCGGATTGATGGCTACTGCGACTTTCTGACGGTTCAAGTTGTTGTAGATGATTGAGATTTGCATCCGACTCAGAGTGAGAGGGTGCTGCAGAAGCGGTAAAACTTGTCTGGTGTGCATTTTGCTCTCTGCTACGTTGGCATGCCCGAACAGTTCATTTCGAGACATTGGCCACACTCGTAGAGACACGTTTGAATGGGGTTGTTAATTGGGTACTACAGTGATTTTGCTTGTCTTACGAAAAGTGTAGCGATACGGAGGAGGCGAAGACAGGTCTGCAGTTGCAATGCATCAGGCGCAACTCGTGGGACAAGTAGCAGCAAGTTTTAATTTGGTTGGCAGATATAACACGACAACCTCAGAGGTGATGATACGAAGCAGTTAAGACAACCTTCGATACCATCTCTCTAATGCAATGACAGAGGCCTCGCGGTAGATCGGCAATGAATATAATTTTGCTGTTCACACAGCAGAATTTGCTCGGATCTTTTTGATCTGCAGCCAATCTCACACGTAACTGCGGCCCCATCGCCCGATCCTGATCTATTGGGTCAGATCAAACGTGCTGTAGCATGTCAGCGATTATAAGATTATTAACCGTCCAGCGTCGTCCGCACTCGCTCTCGCAATTCAATCGCACGTGACGGATCCATCTCCACCCCAGGTGCACCCTCTGCAAAAATTTCCGCCAGTTATTCCATCGCCTCAATACTGTTCCGTTTCTCTATACATAGTTCCAGCAGTTTGACAGCAAGCTTGCATTTGGTCGCATCTCTTTCCGTTCCCGCATTCAGTCTCCGAGCAACGCCAATCACAATGTGAAACCCACTGCGAACTCTGTGTATACGTCTTGCGCAATTTGTTCTACACGATCAACATCACTCTGCTCCATATCCCCAAACACCAGAATATCAAGCGCACTCCTTATTGTTGATCCCTTTTCATCGGTTTCCATGATCGCATCAAATAACTTTACCGCCATCTGTTTGTCTCTTACCATACCGTTTGAGCCCTTCGCTTTTTTTCACGTCCTGGAAATGCCACAATGAGTATTCTTGCAAGAGTAGTCAATGCGTATTCGTCGTTTCTCTTCGCAATGCACATTTCACTGCACAAAATTGCCGACGAGACCACTCTCTTGCATTTTGAACTATCTGCAAATGCCAAGTCCTTAGCGATATCAAGCAAATCTCGCGTGTAGTTTGTAACGTAGCTGAGTGAATACACGACCACTTAATGCAACAGCACGATCGATATCCTCCTCCCGAGGCTCTCCAGATAATAGTATCTTAACGCGACACACCATTGCTATCGTATCATCTTGTGCTATGCACAGCTCAAATAGATAAATCGCAAGTGGTGTGTTGCACGAAATCTGATTTTCTCCAGCTGCGAGCTTTTGTGCAAGCTTCACGACACTTGACGTGAAGCCTCGTTCGATTTTGTTTCGCACAATTGTTTGGCTCGATCAAAGTTCTGAAAATCTGTGTCATCACAGGAAAGAATCACCGCAAGATGGTTCAATGATTCCGAATCATTGAATTTTTCAACACATAGCTCTATCATGAACTTGGCGAGAGCGATGTTCCTCTATATTTTGGTGAGCCAGTTGCGACGATGGATGCCAGTTTCTTCGCATCATTAGCACTCTGATCTGATAAGATGAATTCAGAATATAGATCCTTTACGTGCTCAATGTCTTCAGAGCTTGGATTGCCGATTAGATAGGCTTCTAAAAGTGCAATCTTTGCCGCTTTCAAATCCTTCTTGTCAATGCAAAGCTTTAGTAGCCTTACTTCAAATCTTTCTGCATATTACTTTAATCAAGGTTGAGATCGATTGCAAAACGGTATATTCTCTGCACATTGCCACTAACATCAATGAATCGCTCACATAGCTGCACAGTGCGAGACTCATCTCGTTCGACGTCTCTTCTTCCACTTGCATATATTTATGCAAGGGAAATCATTGCCTCTCATCATCTCGCATATTAACACATCTAGATACAGCTCTGCTGCGCGAGGAATATCAACTTGAACACCTCTACTACCATTCATAATAATTTCAATGAGCTCTTGCATTGCTTCATAACGACCGCAAACATCAATGCATCTCTGGTACAGGTCGACAGCACTCAGAGTATCACCATAAGAGCTCTGTGAATATAATCCATATTTGTCCCCCAGTAATATCTGTGCTAGGTTGTACATAGCCAGAACATGGCCGTGTACAGCGCATCTGGAATAAAGGTCTTTTGCGAGCGCAATGTCTTTTACCCCATACGAAAAACTGCGCTCATGAATAACTGCGAGATCAAACATGGCATCAATATGGCCCTGTTCTCGGATGCAACGTTGAAATAGTTGAATGGCAAGCAACATATCGGTCTGGACGGGAAACTCTGGGTTGTTTTGCAGACCGGCCAAATATCGTGCCATTGTGTACATGGTGAGTGGTTCACCGAATGAGGCAAAATGGAGAGATGTTGAGAAGGGGATTGCGTTTTATGTTCCCAGGTTTTGACTACTCTAGGGGGGACACAACGCTGGGCCAGCTCAACTATCGAAAATTCGACGCCATAGAGTAAGGGAACGCATTCGTGTTGTCGAGCTGACAGAGAAAGTAGCCTAAAAATGATGTGGTAACCGCAGAACTCAGTAACCGGCTGGAAAGCCCTTCTAGCCAATCACATTGCATTGCGACAATTGTGGTGGAAGAGCCAATTGGAAGGAACTGTAAGCAACGCCAACTAGCCTACAAAATCTACGCTGTGTAGGTTGGGCGAAGTCCCCATGTAGATTGATCATGGACCCTTTGCAAGTGAGAGCAGTGAACTGTTTGGCTTTTTTGCAGCACCCGGTGAAAGCACAGGAGTGTAGTGGGGCGTCCGTTAGAAAAAAAGTCGCGTGAGGGGATCGGTGACGTAAGGGAGGATAGTGCTGATCATAGCCTTCCAGCCGTTGTGATGTGCATGACTCTGTGAATAAATTGTCATAAGAAAATGGTATAGTTATACGATAGGTGGTAGCTATGGAACGAAGAAGAGCGTAAAGCATGGAATTCGAAAGTGCTCGTAGAATCAGAGGAAATACGAATGGCAAGAAAATAACTTTACTAATGGGGTATGGATTTGTGCAGTGTTTGAAATTAGTTGGTTGCATTTTGTCGAAATAAACTCGTCTTGTATTGTGTGATTCGGGGAGGAGTGACACATTACGTCTGGAAAAGTAGGATCGGGACAGTGGAGGAATTTGGCAATAGCCATATGACTACTTTGTGACTAATTTTGCGCAGCGGCGGTGCTGGCTCGGCGCACTCTCCTGGACAACTGCGTTCAAGGGAAAGCAAAACATTTTAGCTTACAGATACCTAGAAATGAAATGTCTGCAGCTATCATCGAAAGGCGAATGAAAACGAAAGTTCCCTAGTTTTGTCACCGTCACTGTCACAATGAGGCCGGAATGATCACGCCCATGAAGAAAACACAGCTGTCTTTGGTTTGGACAGATGCAGTCAGTAGAGGACACTCACGCCTCGGCTGCGTGCTTATGTCTGTGCGGATAGCGAGACAGGTGTCTAATGCACTAATATGTCACGCTTTGGAAAAGAAGGGAACTATTCTGACTACTTTTGGGAAAAGCTTTCACTTAGTTGAACTTTATCTCTGTGAACTAAAACCTACTGTAATTCGGCAACATGTTCAGTCGTGCTCACAATCCCTCCCCAGAAGAAAGATATCCTAGAGAGTGCGCTGCGTGTGCACCACCGCTGCGCCGAACTAGTCACAAAGTAGTCATGTGGCTATTGCCAAATTCTTCCAGTGGAGATTATTCGATGTACTTGCGGTACGCTTGCAAAGGGTCTCTTTTCTTGGTACCGCTGTATGTACTAGTGTACAAATGCGTAGTTCATTTCTGGGAACCGTGCAACCAATAAAAAGGCTACCAGAAGCGTGCTGTCGCAGATTAAATCTCGGTCATAGACAGTGGAATTATTTGTTTCAACCAATGGCAAAATGTATTTTTGCTATCTCATGACCTGTGGATGATCACCTGTCCCGGACTCGGTGTCCGCTATTGGTCCAGACTCATGATACGGTTCGTTTGTCGGCGACGAGGGAACGTGCTTTGTTATAATCAAGGCGCGTTCTCTCCCCTTGCCGCCATAAAAGCCGTATCATAATTATAATATGACAGTTGGGGAATTTTTTGAGATCAGTCTCATATATTACAACGCAGCATGATACCTCCTGATGTTCAACAAGTGAGCATAAAATCTTCAACTTGTTCAGGAAGAAAGCTGCCTGTGCTCACCGACAGAAGAAACTTATACTGCATGAGTGTGATGTGCTCACTCAATGTCTTCGTCCGCCCCAATAGCGCCTTCCTGACGCTCCAATGATGACAAAAAATACGAAACTGTTCTATTTCGCCTTGGTTATACTCATGTTGCTCAAAGCACTGTTACCAGTCGCACCTGGAGACTAAAGCACCAATTTTAGCATTGTCTTCATATACACTGCGTCTATTGCGGCCAAAATTGGACAAGCATTTACACAACATCTATTTCACAGCAGTGCGTTGAGCCATCATGGCAACGAATGCGACAAATTGCAGCCGAAAATTGAAAACAATCTAGTTAAATCTCCTCCAAAACACAGATTCTGCCAAGAACCCAATCCCTACGGAGTCTTTTCCCGGCCGATGGTAGACATAATGCGAAGCTTTCATACAATAAAACAAAATTGTACATTGGCTTCGACTCCAATCTAGATCTCCCCTTCTGTAATCAACAGAAATGATTCGACGCGCGATGACACGGTGCTTTCCACCTGAATGCTCCGACGTTTGTGGCCCAGGTCACATTAAATGCTTTGTTCCAGAAGCGCCCTTGCTGAATATTTAACTTTCGCCGTCGAAAAAGTCTCAGTCCAACAACTGGGCACAACATATCCACTCTCGTATTTCTCTCTCGCGTACGATCTTCATCTCTAGTTCGAGAAAAGAACCCAGGTCTTCGCATTCATCTTCCAGTAGCTCTAATGGCCAATATCACCTGCTGGTTCAATTCAGCTTCAGTCAGCGACCATTCTTCCCGCCCTAGTACCGAAAAAGACTTTACTTTCATTGTGATGAGTCTTGTCGCTGTAATATTATTCATTATTGTTTCCTGGATCTGTGACTACTATCCGAAAACAGTGCGCGAGGAAATTATGGTACTTTATGGACTAATCCTCTTTTTGCTAATTACATTTGTGATATCTCTCTATGTCACGTATCAGTTCACCTCGTCCGACTTACTCATCACCTCAGTCGGGCACGGCCTCGTTATCAAAAAAATCATTCAGCGCCGGTGGGTCATAAAATTCCGACAGATACATCACGACGCGCCGGTGTGGCGCTCACACCAAGGAATGATGGTCAAGATCATGTGCCGGGAGCCACAGGTATTCGAGAGGCCTGTGAATCGAGATTTGGAACTGACGAGAACAACCGATTTTAACTCACTGGACAGCTTACTCAATGCAGTTAACAGACCAAAGTGAGGCGTTTTTCATACATGATAAGAATTGTAGATCAGACAGCGAATCGTTTCTCCGCGGAGACCTGATGAAAAAAGCCAGGATGGGAGAAGCATCTGCCCAGCGTGCTCTAGCCGCGTCCTCAATGGCAAATTCGACCACGCTGCCAGCGAAATTTCGAGTTGGCACCGGTGATTACAATGCTGTGTTGATGTGATTATTTTCGATGAATCCTGTCTTTGCTACGTGCTTTCTACTTGTCTATATATATTCTCTAGACATACTCGTAGCTGCATCTGTTACTCAAATGCAGACCACAAATTAATCTTGTCTGTTTCAATATGCTGCGGACCACATGTTCTAGGTTTGTAAGCCCACAGCACAAATGCGCTGCAAGCACATATAGCTTGAAATGTAGCTTAAATTATTTGAAGATGTCCAACACTCCTCCTGGTGGGACAGTGACTAGACGTCACTTGGCACTCCAATACCGATGGACTCTCTCCATTTGACAAAAAGAATTCTGTCTAATGGCTTAGTTAATCCATCTGCTAGATTATTTTTGCTTGGAACTTGTTCCAGTTTGATATCACCAGTGGATATGCATTGTTGAATAAACCTATGCCGCACCTCTATGTGTTTAGCCTTACGAAGGCCTTTCGAGCTTTCTGCCCAACACTTGGCCGCACAGTTATCAACATAGAGAACTGTAGGTTGATCTCTTATCAGGTTGATCTCACTCAAAAAGAGACGAATGTACTTGACATGTTGAGCACAGTTTGACATTGCTATCATTTCCGACTCAGCAGTAGATACAGAGACGTTGTCTTGTTTGATGCTAGCCCAGGAGAATGATGTATTGTTGATCATTCCGATCCACCCTGTACGAGATTTTCGCGAAATCTTGTCTCAGCATAGTCTGCATCGGAGTGGAATGATACTGCACATAATTGATTATCCTTTTGAAGTACTAATCCGTGAGTGATAGTGCCGCGCAAGTATCCAAATACACGGGTTAGAGCTTTCATAAGGAACTGGGTTGGTTTCTGCGTATACTGAGCCAATATACCAACTGCTGTTGATATATCTGGCCTTGTTCTGTTTGCCAAATATAATAAAGATCCAATCATATTACGATACTTGTCTCCCTGGAGGCTCTCCTCCTCCATGTGGTGTTGCAGTTCAGCATAAAATGTGCTTATCATTGGCGTGGAATATTTGGTTACCTGTTCCAGGCTGTATTGGCGTAGTATCTGTTCAATGTATGCAGATTGGGACAGTAAAACTTGGTTACCGTTTTGTATCACATTCAAACCGAGATACCAGCTGAGTGTTCCTTCATCAGTTCCTTTGAACTGAATCAAGAAGTCTGCAACTGCCTTGTTCAAGACATTTATATCTGCACAAACGAATAGTATGTCGTCGACATACACGATTGTATAAATGTCCACTGTCTCTCCTCCTCCTGATTTAGCTTCACCCTTGAAAATTGCTCCATCACACAGCAACTGCTCGTATGATAGTGAATGTACTAGTACTTCTCTTAGCTTGCGAAACCATTGTAATGGCGCTTGTCGTAAACCGTATAAAGCCTTTTTTAGGCGATAAACCATGTCTTGACGCAAATGCAAGGGTAGGTTGTATGGATGATAGACGTATGCGTCTCGGTCCATATCACCATTTAGAAATGCTGCTGTGACATCAACGTGCCGCGTATGCCAATTGTTCTGTATTGCCAACACCAGAATTAGCCTAATGATATTGAAATCTGCAACTGGGGCGTATACAGAATCATAGTCACGTCCTGGTAGCTGCAAGTTCCCGCCTGCCACAATTCTTGCTTTGAATCTGGTAGCGGCACCGTCTTCATTTCGTTTGATCTTGAGTACCACATGTGTAGGTAAAATTTGAGTTTGTGGAATCGGGCATTCGCCTTTTTTACCTACGCACTGCCAAGTCCCAGCATCTTCTAAATTGTCCAATTCGGATTGAATCGCTTCTATCCACAATTTCACTTCATTATTAGTTGCACTCATAGCCTGATTCACAGTTGGTGCATCTGTGGTTGTAATTGGTATTGAGATGAGTGATGTACAGTCCTTGGAATCAACTTCATTTGCAAAGAATGCAAGTCTCTGCGGTGCTTTGCGTGCTCTTGTAGGTCTTGTCGCTGTTGTTAATTCATTTGTGATTCTGTCATCGTTGTTGACGTTTGACACTGTGTCATTCTCGTCTTCAGATGAGTTGTCTACATCAAAAGGTGTACAGAAGAATTCTGCAGGGGCATCATTAGTGTCAGATGGTGATAAATATGAATCAGTGTCATCTTGATCTTCGCTGGAGTCAGATTGATCAAGTCCGGGGAAGGTATCTTCATCAAACGTCACATGTACAGAGTTCACGATCTTCCAGTTGATGACAATTTAACTGTATAGACACCATTGTCATTGCATCCAAGGAAGATTCCTGGCTCAGCCATAGCATGCAATTTAGATTTCGGTTCATGATTGTACACGAATGCAGCGCATCCAAACACTCGTATATGATGAATCTGTGGTACGCAATTGGTTAGTTTCTCATAGGGCGAACAACCAATAGATGAGTGTGGTAGTCGATTCTTGACATATGCGACGTGGTCAAGAGCCCATTCCCAATAACTTGCGTCTAAACCAGACTCCTCCAACACTATTTTAGTTGGATCAAGCAGTGTCCTGTTAGTCCGTTCTGCAAAGGGTTTATGTTGCGGAGTATGTGGTGTTGTAGTGGTACGCTCTGTTGATTCAATTCGATCATATTCCTTTCCCCCGTCAGTGTGCAGTCTTTCGACACCCTTTTTGAAATATTGGGTGACATGTGCACACGAGCAGTACATTTCAAACGCATTTGCAGTTTCACTTTTGCTGCGTAGCGCAATGACATGTGTGTACCTCGAGTATTGATCAATGAAGGTGACAAAGTATTTCCTTCCGCAATGGCTCGCTGGAAGTGGACCGACTAAATCTGAATGAACGATCTCACCAGCATGGTTGACAGTTTCAAAGTGTGACTTGAATGTCTTCTTTGAGGCCCTTCCTAGTCGACATGGATGACAAACTTTCATACCGCCTTTCATTTCAGGAATGCCATTGAAGTTGATTGACAGATTTCGTAGTACTCGTTCGTGAGTATGGGCTAATCTTCTATGCCATAATGTCATCTTCTCTTCGTCATTGGCTCCAAATTTTGCTGTCATTGGTCTTTTGTCTGTGGACATAGCAGTGTAAAGGCCTGTACGTGAATCTCTGCCTGCTATAGTCATGATGTCTGATTCACGGACAGAAAATGTTCGGCCCTTGATTACAATAGCCTCCTTTGAAGTAAACACGACCACGTTACCTTGGTCGCACAGTTGTCCAACCGAAATTAAGGTGTCATTGAGCCCTTGTACGTGTTGCGCGTTTGGGAGCGTGACTTTTCCACACTGCAGTGTACCCTCTCCGATACATTTGGCTCTGCTGTCGCCTGCTGCAAGTGTCACTCTGTTACATGAGCCGTATCGGTACGTGTCATTTTGCACTTCGCAAGCATCTTTGAAAAGTGTAATTGACGCGCCACTGTCCAGTATTTGGGCTGACATCCCTTTTGATGTATGGGCAGCAAAGTGTTCCCGCTGGAGTACGGCTGTGCCACCAAATGTTATTCGTTGCTTCTTTTGCTTTTCTTCGACCTTTCCTGATGAACCTGCAGTAAGTCCTTTTATGTGTTTTAAAGCTTCTGCAGATATTCGGCAATTAGTAGAATCAGGATTGTAGAAGCAACTGGCAGAATTGTGTCCCGTTTTCGAGCAGAACGAGCATCTCTCGTCTTTCATTGACTGTGTTGCTCGCAATGAACGGAACTTCTTGTGTTCGCTTCTAGTGTATCGAACATGTTTTTCCGGTTTAGTGTGCAGCTCGCATCTTTTATACGTTTCCATTCTTGAATGAGGTCGGCTGTCACTGAATCCCATGTCAATTCGTCCACTTCCTTGAGCCGCAATGCTGCCACAGTTGGTTCGAGGGGAGACTGCTGACCCATACTTGCGAGCAAGAGTGGTCCTTTGTGTGTGTCTGGAATGGAAACATCTGCTCCCATCCTGTCCAATTGGGAGAACAGTGATTCGAATTCATCGATGTATTTCGCCATATTATCATTAGGAGAAAATTGCTTAGAGTACACAGTTGTCAATGTTGATATTCGAGTAGTTGCTCGGTCAGATGCGTATCTTTTGTCTAGTAGTCCAAGCATAGCCATTGGATCATTGTGTTTGGCACTACACACCCTGAAAGGTGCATCGCCTAGTGATGCAGTGATTAGTGCGGTGGCCTTGTCCTTTGTGTCTTCTGGGCAGTCTTCTTTGTTCAGCTTGCCCCAGTACCCTTTCCTTTGAGGGCTATTTCGGCTCTTAGCCGCCACAGATTGTAGTCGTCTGTACTGCGCCCGTGGAACCGTTGTATTCTTTCCTCTTCCTCTTTTGTCATGACGTCGACAGGAATGTAGAGTTGTGCTTCAAGGTACTTTCGTCGCTCACCAAATGATCGAAGTTGAAACCCTTTTGTTTGGGTTCAGCTCTAGTGGTTAAATGGAGTGGTCGTCGCCACTGGGCCCATAACCTGTTGATGTGATTATTTTCGATGAATCCTGTCTTTGCTACGTGCTTTCTACTTGTCTATATATATTCTCTAGACATACTCGTAGCTGCATCTGTTACTCAAATGCAGACCACAAATTAATCTTGTCTGTTTCAATATGCTGCGGACCACATGTTCTAGGTTTTGTAAGCCCACAGCACAAATGCGCTGCAAGCACATATAGCTTGAAATGTAGCTTAAATTATTTGAAGATGTCCAACATGCTGCCAGAGGGTTCGCAGGAGCTGAAGTGGCAAACATGCACTCATATATGCGCAGAGATCTTGAGCAACTCGAGTTCTTTTCAGGAATGACAGAAGTCGTTTTGTTGAATTCACTCGTCAAGAAGATCTTATGATTTTCTTCCACGTCAAGTTGGCGGAAGCCTATTTCAGTCGCAACTCCACTGGCAGCGATGATAGCTGGATGGAAATCTTTTGTGAATGGTGCTCCAGTGAGGTTTTGTCGGTAATCTTCCCCTACCTGACACTGGACGTACCATCGGAGACCAACGCAGAACTCAGGGGAGGACTCAATACGTGAGCAAAGTGTACACCTACAGAACGCTTTGGCTTATGGCGTGTTTCATGGATGTCCCGAAGGAGCACAAAAATATTGGTATCGATTGAAACAAGACGACGCTGCCCAGTTTCAGCTAGAGAGAACACCATCGTGGCGTAAAGAGAACGACCAAATCGTTAAACTCCAGCGAAGACCACTGCAGTCAGAGGAGCGTAAGCGTCCGACACAGGACGGTAACGCGTTCCATGATGAATTATTAGACGGTACCGCAATTCTTCTCAAGTACGAGGAAAACGACGACTACTGTAACGAACTGAAGCTGATGCCAGCAATGGCCAGCATAAACTAGTGTATTCTAGACGCTACAAGTTACACTAAGTTTACTCATATACTATAGGCTGCTAGAAAGTAACTTGCTGTTACGCCTAGAAGTATCTAGTTGGCTATGTCATCGAGTGATGTCATGATGGCATCATGTTAGATTTATTTTGATGACATAATTTTATTTAGATTAGTATTTTCTAGAATTAGTTCGACATCGAACTACAATTCTATGGTGGGTATAAAAAGGCATGGTCAACTCCGGTCTTGGGGGATCGGAGGCATCATCGATCATTCAACGAAAACCACTACCACTCAGCTATCCCGTATACACATTCGTTTCAACTACTGGGAACGGACAGACTCCAATTGGTTACAACTGAAATCTGTAATGAATGACAATGCCTATGACAGAGAGCCTGGTGGAGCCTTGTTCATCTTTAAAGCTGCTGAACGTGCTTATCGCATGATGAAAAAAATCGAGTTGCCTGCTACGATTCATATCACTGATGAATTGATAGCAGCTATCCATCAAGAACCAGGACAATTAGTTTCCAAGGCTTGGAATGTTTCCATTGATGAAATAGCAAACATGAACTGTTTCCGGGGACGAGGAGCAAACGGTGCATATGAATTCCACTGGAGCGAACATTTAGACATGGCGAAAGTTCTTCAGCTGCAAAGCGCAGTGTTCAACGAAAAGTGCTGTACACATCACAGTTGAATTGGTTCGCAAAGCTAGGTCACTGGCTGAAAAATGGCCTTTGTGAAAAGCAGGGAATCACTGAGGAAAATTATTCGTTTGAGAGGTTGTGGTTGTTGGGGGAGGTGCTTATCGAATCTGAAGACGATGAAAAACCGCTTGAGGACATCGCGCTTGCGTATTGGGTCAAGGGTGCCAATGATAATCGAAAAGTGTGTTTACTTCAGCGTGATATTGCAGTTGAGGTAGCTAAGCGGAGGTCGAGACAACTGAAATGCATCAATACGACTCCCCATGGTTCTGACACTCCCCTCACATGAATAGGAGCTGTCTTACCTGATTCCTTCATCCCTGAGCCTGTGGCTATCTATCTCTACTTAAAATTCAGCTGTGACAGTGAAGAATACATGGTTTTGGACTCGCCTTTCCGTCATCAAATTCTACCACCACCACATATTCCATTTGGCTTCCACCTCGGCTTACGCACATTCACATGGCATTAAGCTATGGCGTTGGCAGAAATTGGACACCACGCGTCTTAGCGCTAGCTACAAGGCGTGGACATAGCCCTGATACCGGCAAACGCCAATGCGGATAGCGGCAGATAAACTATTGCATTGGGTAATTTGTTGAGCAGAGTATGTTGAAGCATGCAAACTACGTTCGGCATTACAACTACTTGCACTGGAGCGCAGATATGGTCTGGATGGCCGTCCTGTGTGCGGCCCGTAACGTGACGCATGCCTCTCAGCGAATGGCAGATACGGCATGGATTTCATGAGAGACGAGCAGGTGGCAAAATGAACTATGAAATTATCGCGACGCTATGTACGCGCAGTGGTCAATCTGCAGCTGCGCGAACAGCGTGGCTCGTGTCGGCAGTCGGGGCCGGTTTCACAGACACGCGCTATGATGTCATCGCGTGACACAGACGAATTGCACCGGTAGAAGTGCTTGTGCGATTTGGATGGCGAGGCTTGATAGAATGAACTCGCGCGTTGGGTCGTATTTGAAAATATAGACGAAAATGACATGGTGACTATGTCTGCGATAGATAGATGGATGTCTTTCTGGCACTGAGAGACGTCGGTGTCAGCCTGAAGAGCGAATTCATGCGGAATAAGGACGCAACTTCGCACGGTGGGACAGGGTGGCTGTGTCGGAAGAACAGAGATGTGTAATATGAAAGAGGCATTGCTGAATTACGTCGAATATCAGAATGGGAAATGGCACCACGTCAATATCATATGTATATTTCAAGTGGGGCACACCGTAACGGGTATATCGCGGTTGCTGGCATGATGGTGGCATGCACTAGAAGATGATACGGATTGCATGCAGACACGAGTATGGAAAAATTTGCGGAGATTTGCGCTGATGATTGTCGGATGATCATACAATCATAACGGTCCCTTACAGTATTCCATCATAGAGTATTTAAGCCACCGTCTCACGACCGCTCCGACGAAGTAAACACACCACGCGATACCCCTTCAACTCCAACAGGTCATGAGCCCAGACCTCACAGAGCACGCGATCTCATCCAGCCCGCCTCTCCCAATGTGCTAGCGCAATCCCTCTCCATTGCGATGCCACCCCACCATCACGATCAACACAAACCGTTCTCACGATCGCGCCATCGGCGCGCTAACTATTCCACCTTGTCATACCACGGTGTGGTCTGCCTTGGTGGGATCGTGTTGTCATACCACACGGTGGTCTGCCCTGGTGGGGTCGTGTCAACATCCTATTGGATGACCCCGGGTCGGGACTGACCAATAGAAACAGCCTCGCTGTATCTAGCCCAAGTCAGGGAATGGACCCACTGGGGCAACTCAAGACCCCACAAGGGGCAAATTTTAACTAAGCTGACTCAGCTAACTTTACACTGTAACACTAACAGTTGGTGATCTCGCGGGCTCCCGCAGTCGCCATAATCAGGGATCTGATTGGTGCACCTAAGGATATTTATTCCTAACTGTCTACCTACCCTAACTGTTTACAGTAACTGTAGTAGGTAGAAAATCCGCAAAGCGCAAAACCACCCTACAGGTGTCCCGAGCCTCGGTAGTGTGGTAGAGCAAGCGAATCTTGCGTCAACCGCCAATAGCGAGTATACCCGAAAGGTCTGCCGGTAATACCGGGTGAAGGTTGGGGGTGCTCACGCACGAAGTGTGTGTTGATGGAGCGAAAGACGTAACCCGTCGAGCTGTATAGCTAAAGCTAATTCGTCCTAGAAGGATAGAAAGAGCGATGCAAACACTGTTCAGTGGAGTCGTAAATTCCACGTGAGTTACGTTACCTCTAAAGGTTAAGCACTCTGGCTAATCCAGAGGCATTTTATACTAAACTAAGTTACTGTATGTGGTGCAATTTAAGTTGGTCGATGGAACCGATGCGAGCGCGCGCGTTTACATTAGTCCGCAAGCATCCGTTTGAGTTAGTTTAGTAAGCGAGCGTACGCGTGGCGTCTTGATTACGTGTCACGGAGCGTCAATGCGAGCGTGTGCGCGCGTACGTTGCCACGAAACCGCGAGCCGCGCCACGTGTAGCGATTTCCGCGAATTTCCCTTTATTTTCCCCTTTTTTGGGTTTTTATGACGAAAGTCTTTTTCCCAAAATATTTCCCTTTTGCGTGCGAGCGTGCGGCCGCCGCCGGCCGGCCACACAAGGACAGCCTGTCCCAAGTAAGTTAGCTATTAGTGGTCGCATGGCTTCGCACCCTACCAATAAACAGTTAGCACTTTCACAGCTACGAGTTAAGCGTTGAGCGCGTCGCGAGGACCGATTGCGTTACAACGTTGCGTGCGGATTGCTCACGATCGCCGACATACGTGCGCGCGCGCCGCGTTTACCGACTGTCGAATTGCGTCGCACCGCGAGACTGCGCGTTGCGTCGCCTACCGCTAGGCCAGGGATTTACGACCCCTGCGTGGATCGTGTTGAGCTCGAGTTTACTCGGTGATCTCCCCCTGAGATCACGGCTTGCGCCGGCCCGCGAATCCCGTGTTGCGATCGACCCTGCGCGTTCCGCCGTTGTACACACCCGATCGCCTCCGCGACCGAGCGACGTGCGAAACGCAAGTTCACGAGCGCGTTACGGTTCAACACGCCCTGACAAGGCAAGCGATTCTAGAACTCTCTTAGTGACCGCCATCCGGCTGGTCCTACAACTGGTCTCTCGACCTAGAATTGCGTGAACCGACGTGCGAACTCAGCGAAGACAGAAACTCCGCTTGGGGAAACACGGGACGCCAAACCTATCGCTTACTCTAATTCTTCTTTTATCCGTCGTCGTGCGCGACAGCGAGGGCGATGGACGCGTGCGCGCGTATCGCTATCCCGGAAGCGGTGCTATAGCCTCTCTGGTTTGTATAACTACCCTACCTCTACTACGACGATTCGCAGCGCGGAACGACGCGATCGACGGCGCAGCGCGTGCGCGCGCTAGTTCGCAACCTAACGCGGGTTCGGCGGTGCCGAAAATATTGGGTTCGCGGACGATCGAGACCCGTCTTTGCGCGTTCCGAGCGAGGAAGAAGCCCTCCTGCGAGCGAACTCGTCCCCCTCACCCTTACTACGCGCGCCCGATACGCAGACAATTTTCGGGAGCGCTTCCCTTTTTACTTGCCAATTTTTCGACGCGCCGACGCGAGATTTTGACGCGCGCCGAATTCCCCTTTTCTCCTCCCCATCATCCCTTTTTCCCTTTTCCCTAGGCGACGATCGAACGCAACCGCGCCGATGGACCCATCCGCGCCCGAGCGATCGAACGCGCCGACCGAACCGCCGCCAGTCGCGTCGCAAACGCACGCAGTCGACGCGCTGGTCGCTTCACATATCCCTGACCCTACCGCTTCTCCGTGGCCGCCGTTACCGACGCAAGCGCTCGCGAGCATCGACGACGACGCGCAAACGTCCGACGATGGCGCCGCAAACGAAGCGCGAAGCCGAGTTCCGCGTTTCTGACGTGCACGCTACGCCGTCCGCAACGCTTCCGAGCTTGGTCGACAAGTAGTGGACGACCCTACGTTCCAATGCATGCTCCAGGGTGAAGTACGAGCTGCAGTGGACCGCGCTATCAAAGGCCAATACGTGGATTGACGGCTCAGATGAGGGCGAAAAAGTCCAAACTAATCGTCACTACGATGGACTCCCGCGAGGAGCACAATTGAACGCGCGAACGTCGCTGCGCGCGAAAACCGAACGCCGAAACCGCAGCGCGGCGACCCCTACGAACTACGCGCGCAAACGCGGACCCCGAAGGATGGCTGGAACTGGCGCGCCAGGACCTGTCATTCGCCGACCACCCGCGTTCGGATAGCGACGATGGACCCGCACATCCTGGGCTGGTAGAGATCAAGCCGTTGAACGAGCTGTTCACGCGCGCGCTTCGTACCGCACGTATCGCTTGCGTAATACGGACCGCGCGTTTAACCGAACAATTGCGAGCGAATTGGCTAAACCGCGAAAATGGTGCGCCATTCGATGCAAGGAGAGAATTTCACGGGCGCTGACGGAATCGCCGTGCTACGTCGTTGCGGCTTAGCGTTCTTCTAGGTGCCCGCGCGCACCTCCAAAACTTTCCTGGATGCCGCGCTTATCCGTCCCTTGCATTCTGGGAGCAGACTTCACCGACCGTGTGGTTCGGATGATCTATATGGGCCGCAGCGCGCGTTGCGACCCGCTATGGAGACCACGTTCGATGCTCCCACGAACGCCGACGAAACCGCGCCGCGCACTGACCCCAAGACTACCCGACCGACAGAATTCGCACCAATCCGCGTTGCGCGTCGCACGTCGATTCGCGCACGCGCGACGCGCGCCATCGAAGTCACCACGGGCGCTGACGGACGCTGCATTACGATACCCGCGACCCGACCTCTACGGACAGAAGTTGTTGCGTCTAGCCAATGGTTGAAACGCAGGTTAAAAGAACGTGCCTTTCAGTGTTGCATGTGCAACAACGCCGGCACCCGCCTACAGGTATTGCTCAAAGCATGAAGCTGGGCGCCGCGGTGCCCAACCCCGTAGGTTGCCTACAAGTTGCACAAGAGGCACTCCGACCGCCCGACGGATGCGACGCCACGCGACGCGACGAACCCGCCGGACCCGCGCGAAGCCGACGGGATTGCGAACGCGACGCCGCATGGGAAGACCTCTTACGCGCGACGCTACGCGATGAGCGGTAGACGATGACCTACACGCGCGACTTATCGAGATGCTGCGGAAAGCACGAGCGAATGTGGAATGGCACGCTCGGAGCCATCCACGCCGACAAACACCGCATCGAACTGGTTCGGGGGCGACCCCCGTCAACCAACCACCGTACCGCGCCGGACACGCGTCGCGCGAAATTATCCGTACGCAAGTGGATAAGATGCTCCGCGGCCGGAGGATCGAACATGCTACATCGGAACGGGCGAGCCCGGTCGTAGTCGTGCCTAAGAAGGACGGGACTTCCCGCTTCTGCATCGGACTACCGCCTATTAACGCCGCTACCGTAAAGGACGGTATCCGATTCCACGCATGGACGATTGCGTCGATTCGCTCGGTAACGCGACGTTTTTCACTACGCTGGACTGCAACTCGGGATACTGGCAGATCCCAGTAGCGCACCGCCGACCGCGACAAGACTACGTTTACGTCGCATGTTGGTACGTATCGCTTCCGCCCGCATGCCCTTCGAACTGTCGAAACGCGCCCGCACGTTTCAGCGCGCGCTCGATCTTCCTCGCGAACGTGAAATGGCAGCACTGCTTTCTACTGGATGACGTAATCATCTTCTCCGCCGACGGTAAACGCGCAACGTGCATCACGGCGGACGAGATACTGGGAATCCTCGGACGCGCTGGCGTTCGCTTAAATCGCGAAGGGACTGAGTTCTTCACAGGCACGGTGGACTATTGGGACATACTTATTCGCCGTGGGAACCATCCGTACCGACGAACGAAGGCGACGCGCTGCGCGATGCGACGTATCGACGGACGAAAAACGCAGCTGCGCAGCTTTCTGGGAAATTTGCAAAAACGTATGACACTACGGTGTTGAAAAGGGGGCCTCAGACAGTACTGCGAGACAGTGATTTTTACTGTCTGAGACAGTAAAAATCACTATGCGGCAAATGAAAATTAATGCCACACTTGGAGACAGTGATTTGCACTGTCTGGCAGACAGTACGGAACACTGTCTGCAGACAGTAAAAAACACTGTCTCACAGTACTGTCTGAGGCAGTGAATGGAGACAGTAAAAATTAATGATTTATTCAATAGTTGGATATGATGTAATTTACTGTACTGGGCAGTGTTGGCGGATAGTGTTTTGTATTGGCCAAGGCAACATGGCCGGATAGTGAAATACGCTGCCTGGGACAATAGATGGAACCAACACGGTGCACTGTCCTGGGCAGTACCTGGAGACAGTGATTTTCACTGTCCTGGGCAGTACCTGGAGACAGTGATTTTCACTGTCCTGGGCAGTACCTGGAGACAGTGATTTTCACTGTCCTGGGCAGTACCTGTAGACAGTACTTTGTGCTGCCCTGGGCAGTACCTGTAGACAGTATTTCGTGCTGCCCTGGGCAGCACCTGTAGACAGTACTTTGTGCTGCCCTGGGCAGCACCTGTAGACAGTACTTTGTGCTGCCCTGGGCAGCACCTGGAGATAGTACTTTGTGCTGTCCTGGGCAGCACCTGGAGACAGTATTTCGTGCTGCCCTGGGCAGCACCTGGAGACAGTAAAAGTAGTGTCCTGATATAGTAAAATTCGGTGTCTGGGAGTGGTGGATGAGATGGAGCGTCACGCTGTCGTGGGCATCTTTCTGGGGTAGAGGAAGGCAGTTCTAGCGCTATGAGGATGGGGCATGGACGGTATTCATATGGGAATGGACAGAATAGTACGGCTAGGAATTTTTATTTCGTAGTGACTATGAGCTAGCGAGAGGTATACGCGGTAGGATAGGTAGCAATCTAAGAGGGTGCGATATGGGAAGCTTCACTCTGGATTTGTTTATTTGCGCAGGCTACATTGAGAATAAACAATCCCTATGTTAAAAATGCTACTACAACTAACACTATTCCGACGAGTAAAACTAAAACTACTAGAAAAGTCTAGAAATCTATCAACTGATTGAGCTGCATGAATAAGCTAGGAAATGAAGAGAAGAAGAAAAAATGATGTATAGAAAGGAAACAAGTTAGTGACGTTGAATTGGAGAGGGAAATTGATGGTGATTAGGAGACTAACGTACCTTAACAAATACCATTGCATCCCAAATTGAGATATGTACTCACAGGCAGAAAAGAAAATTAGTGGAGAAGTGGTAAGAGAGAAAGATAAATGAAAGTAGAAGTGGAACACTCACCGACTGGAAACCTGAGAAAGAGAAAACGAATAGAAAACTGGGTTAGTGGCGTGAGTTGTGGAAACGTACCATCATGGTTCATATCCGTCGGAGACAAAGCAACAACTTTGGCCTTGGAAGCCGTATTGATGATCTAAAACTTACGCTTTGGAAGCAGTTTAGATGATCTATACGGCTTCCACGGCCAGGGTTGTTGCTTTGTTTCCGACGGATATGAAGATGGAAACAGGGATTTCCAGAATCTTTCGTTTAAGTAGTACTCTACGGGCGGAAATGACGTGTAGGAGAACAATAGAGGGATGAGTTTGAAACGGAGCGGTGCGATGGGAGGCCCAGAAAAACGATACCTAGGCTGCGAATTACGCTTGGAAGCACATGATCTGGCAGAGGAGGCGCACATTATCGTATCTTCTACCGCCTTTTATTGTCTAGAATGACGTCATCACTACAGAAATATAGGAAAAACACTAGCATATGGGGCCTACAGGACAGGCGGAGGTGAAGAGTAAGAAAAATGGCGCACTTTCCTGGACGAGGAGTCCGCGCTTCCAGTGATGATGTGGATGGTATATATCGATAACGTCATTGTATGCTCCGAGTACACTTGGCAGGCAGTCAAAGCGGGCCACGTGGATGGTGGCGGTTAGGAAACAGCAGTGTCGAAGAATTTTTATAATTTTCATGTTTCAAGCGAGCAGTGAGTCTGCATTGCAATATAAAAATGTATCCTAATTTAAGATATCACACCGAGTACGATTCAACGAGACATCGTGTTTTCACCTTGTGAATAGGGCCGAGAATATGGTAGAGTATACGAGTAGGAACTACGTGCATGAGAAAATCAGATTCAGTATTAGTGCTTAGAGCATCACTGCGTAACAAACGGAAGTGGATACGTCTTGGCCAGGATGGTGTTTAGGGAATGCGATACAAGATAGCAAAACGATATTGAGTAGGTCGAGCCCGGATGAAATAGCAATCATTGTGCATAAAGTAATGAGCATAGGACAAATCATTGTGGTGAAACAGTTCATTGGATCGAATGAAAGCCAGGAAAGGTTTCTTAATGGTTGAATTTAGTGGCGGAGAAATATAATTCTGCACTATAGCGGAGAAGTAGCGGAAAAGAGTAAATCTCCTTCAGCAAGCGAGACATGCATCAATATTGCCCAGTATAGTTCGTCTGAAGTGCAAGTTGAACCTCGCAAAGTGAATATCAGAGGTCGTTGGCTAGTGGTTGAAGAAGTCTGCAACGATGGAGCAATTCTTGAAAACGGATTTGGCTGCAGAAAACTATTCCGAACAGGCCAGAGTTCGTGCAGTTCTCTTCGACGGAGAATCTGGCTGGGTGTACGGTGAAATTTTTGTTCAACGGATCGTTTAGGGGTGCTCCGGACGTCCAAAATTGTGTCAACCTCGAGATGACGGCGTACTACACTTGTAGCCGTTGGTGGGCCGGGCTGAAACCGAACTCGGTTGGTACCATTGGGCAGGAATGGATTGCTGGTTTGTTGGAAATCTTCGGGTACGTGAAGGAGGTGGCCGAGTATTGGAACGTTTCGGATGTGTTGAGGATGCTGGATGGCTCCATTCCCAGCGTGGGTGACCCGAGCAAGAGCTTCGACATTCACTCACGCGTTGTCGAAGTTTTTGCGCTGATGGTGCCCAAGAAGGGGTTCTGAGCGGACTTACATCCCAAGGAAGGCCCTCCCAATGGCTCCAAGTTTGAGAACATCTTTCCCAATCGGAAGTCTATGTTTTGAAAGGACGCCAGGAAAATGCTCCTGCGCGTAACTGGCTACCGCGACATGTAAATGCGGAAACAATTTTACGTGGTGGACCCACACATCCCACATGCTGCGCTCCCAGTCACATGTGGTCATGATTCCGCCATCCCTTCCCCTTCCATTTCCCTGACCATCCCTTCATCCTCCATTCCTTTGCCTTTGAAGAATCCAATTTAGGTAGTACCACCTCAATTAGATTCTTCCAGCTATTCCGAGGCTGCCTCTGTTTCTGCCACTACCCCTGTCGTGTCTGCATCGTCCGGAGTGGAAACTTCTGGGAAAGTGATGCCCAAAAGGAGTACCTGCCTGAAAGAGAGTCGTTCCGGTCGTGGTGGAACAGCGACGGCGGGTGGTGCGAGCCCTGTTCAGGTCGTCGAGCTGGAGAGCGCACCCAAGGATGCGGGTAAAAGCTCCATCCTTGGGAAGCGCAACTGGGAAACCGCTTCTGCGACGCCCGAGCCCTCTACCAAATTTGGTACTTTTAAAAGAGGAAGCTCAGTGAGACTTCATCAAAGTCGTCGTCAAAGAAATCCAAGTCGGCTTCCAGAGGACGTTCTCGGGAGCCGATTCTCCAGTTCGACGACGCCCATGAAAATCCTATTCCCGACAGTATCGTCGATGAGAATGTGGCCGCCGTTCTCCCCAGCGCAATTGCGTCTGGTAGCCCGATGAAGTACTACATGGAAATTACGACGGTAGAGACGGTGCGGGCGGAAATAAAGGCGGCAGCATTCCTGGCAGCTGCATCGCCAGGTGCTGAGGACTCGGTGGTGGAATAGTACTTTGCGGTGAAGCGGCGTTGCTGGACAACATGGGGGTGGTTGTTGTGGAAGGCCTCTTGCAGTCGTCCACGGCTGGTAGCGCGACGCATGACCTCTTCAGTCACTTTTCTCGACAGTTCCAGCTGGTTGAGGAGGTTGAAAAGCCACAGAAACCCTCCCAGCAGTCTGATTCTGATTATGAAGACAGGAAACCACAGGACGAGCCCCCAGATTTCGCCAAGCCCGGTTTTGATCCTTCGCCGTGGCATTTCATCCACAACGTGGGTGCTGCGAAGGACCGCATAGATGGTGGTCGTGGGCGACTCCCCCTGCCGCGGTGTGAATTGTGCGACAAGCTGGAGGAGGGGAATTTGGATATGTACAGGAACAAGTTGGTGGCAGAGCTTGCTCTTGGTGTTTGTGCGGATTTCTTGAAGTTGGGAATGGAGGGTGAGGATCCTGTCTTTTTCCCGAAGACAGGATTACGGCTGCTTCTTAAAACAGATGGGGCTGCGGACCAGGATGGGCACACGGACTTCTGAGTATCCCAATTTTGAGGAGTCGGACCTACCCAATCCCCATCCTATTTCATGATGTCGAGCGGATCCGATGGGTTCTTTATAGTAGCTGCACCTTATAGTCATGTATGCCTGGTCCATACGGACGCCGACATGTGGAAGGTTCCCGTTAACCACTTTTATGTGCCACCCTATTCCGTCTTAGTTGATCGCGGTGACCTTTACCATTACGGGGTCGGCTTCAGGTGAGGAGATCTTCCTGTGGGAGCAGAATTTAGTCTATGGTCTGCCCACGCGCGGCCACATCTACTTGAAGACTGAGAAGGACGTCCTCACGGACCACATCCACACCGTCGAATATTAAAAGTATGACAGGAGCAATAGATAGCATACGAGAAGTATTAAAACCTATGCTATTGTTCCCTGCTATGAAGTTCTGTCTTTCTCATCTCAACATTATTCGCTTAGCCCACCTTTCTATTTTCATCTATACATCTGACCTTCATGTCATAGTTTAGTGCTACTAAGCCTATTGATTGCTACATTTTTGTATTAGTCTACAACTTTACATGATTTCACTAGCTAGACCGTAGGGGGGACTAGTTTTAGACCTTGACAACCCGTGAGGTTCGACTATAAGAGACGTTGCTGAGATAACACATGACACAGAATGCTCCTGGAAGCCACTCACAGCCGTACAAACGTTCTGCTGAGCCATGTTCCTGACTTCCCAATTCCTTGCTCACCCTTCCCTAGGTGGGAGGGGGACGGAACTCTCAGCCCCTTACAGCGGAAGCCGTTTACCGGGGATTCTTACAGCAAAGTCATCGTTACGATGACTTTGCTGTAAGAAAGCGTTTCCATTACAGTGGCCAAGAATTTTTTCACCGGGTAAAAAAATCATGGCAGCTGTAATGATTTATTTTCTTACAGCAAAGTCATCGTAACGATGACTTTGCTGTAAGGAAACGTTTCCATTGCAGTGGCCAAAGAAATTTTACCGGGTAAAAAATCAGCAAGAATTTTTACCGGGTGAAAAATCGTGGCTGCTGTAATGATTTATTTTCTTACAGCAAAGTCATCGTTACGATGACTTTGCTGTAAGAAAGCGTTTCAATTACAGTGGCCAAGAATTTTTTTACCGGGTAAAAAATCATGGCTGCTGTAATGATTTATTTTCTTACAGCAAAGTCATCGTAACGATGACTTTGCTGTAAGCATCCCTGGTAAATTGCTTCCGCTGTAAGCGGCAGGGACTTCCGTCCTTTTCCGACCTAGGGAAGGGTGAGGAAGGAATTATGAAGTCAGGAAACAGGGTATAGGAATGGTATGGACGGCTGTAGGCGGCATTAGGTAACACATTGTGTTGTTTACACCCGGTTTGAGCTGGGTGTTGTGTCTAGTATGGTTGGAGGAGTGTACGAAATTTCTACCACGTGGTCGGAAATGGTTCAATTTTCTCACGACAGAGATTCTGACTTTCGAAATTCAAACTCGTTAAAGTGGGCTGGAGTTGGTGTGAACACCTCCAGGACCTCTGGGAAGGATCTGGTAACACATGTCCTGTGACTGCACGCGGTTATCCTCTCTGAAATCAACCATAGATTATCGGAGGGCAAAATCTACTCTTGGTGCCTTGTGGCACATTGACAATACAAAACCGTCTGTTTCCAGTTTTTATATACTTTACTCTCGAGTAGATAGGATTTCAGCTGTCCAAGTAAAGAATGGGCCATATAAATGTTTCATTTCAACACAAGCATTGTGCAATTCAACCTCTTCCAGGTCCAAAAACTTGTCCAGAGTACACTTCCAGGCCATCGCCTGGGAGCGTACTCTGGACAATTTTTTGGACTAAGTGCACTTTCAAGTGCATGCACTTGGAGGCATCCAGTCCAAATCTACGTCGTTCCGACAAAGTTGAATTTTGGCCATGGCCGAAATTCATCATATCTGCAGTTGTGAGAATCTGATGACCAAAAATCGATGCATTCTGCCAGCCCTAATGCGCAAGCCAGAAGCTTTACGGACAGATAAAACACCTTTCTGTAATCCCCAGAGCCACTCCAGCCCTTATACACTACGGTGTTGAAAAGAGGGCCTCAGACAGTACGGTGAGACAGTGATTTTTACTGCCTCACTGTACAATGATCTTCAGGAAGTAGGATATTCTCTAAGCCTAGCACGGGAGAGAAAGATGGAAGCGTAGGCATGCAGAAGTATAGAGGCAATAGTATGTGTAGACTATGGCAGTGGTAGAAAAGTATTTCATGCACGAAAAGGACTGGTAGAGTGACACTAGAGAAGTGATGCTTAGCAGGAAGGGATGTGGAGATGATGAAGGAGGACAACAGACATGAGATCGAGGGTTGAGACCAACGGCTTACAGACGGAGCAGTTTACCAGGGATGTTTACAGCAAAGTCATCGTTACGATGACTTTGCTGTAAGAAAACAATTCATTACAGTAGCCATGATTTTTTTACCGGGTAAAAAATTCCTGGCCACTGTAATGAAAACGTTTTCTTACAGCAAAGTCATCGTAACGATGACTTTGCTGTAAGCATCCCTGGTAAACTGCCTCAGCTGTAAGCGGCTGGGAGCTTGGTCCCTCCCTCACCTTGGGAAGGGTGAGCAAGGAATTGTGAAGCCGTAAAACATGGCAGAGGGATGGTTTGGACGGCTGTTAGCGGTGTTGGGGAGCACTCTGCGTCGTGCTAACCCAGTCTGGGCTGGGTGCCCTGCCTGGTACGGCGGGAGGAGTGCACAAAATTTCAAACACAATTTCCTCAAGAGTGAAATTCTGATTGTCGAAACTCAACCTCCCTAAAATGAACTAGAGCTGGCATGAGCACCTCCAGGACGTCTGGAAAGGTACTGACAGCACATTTTCGGAGCATTGGCGCAGCTGTTCTCTCTGAGATCAAGCATAGAGTATCCGTGGCCAGATTCTATTCCTGGTGCCGTGTGGCACAGTGACCACACCAAATCGCCCTTTTTAGCAGACTGTAGATTTGAGTTACTAGGAATCTAGCTGCCTTCAATACGAACATAGTTGGTAAGTAGGCTAGCCTAGGATTGTAGGAAAATCAGGAAGGATGGGAGGGTAGGTATGCAGCAACATGAAGGGGATAGTATGAGTAGATTATGGCGGTGGTAGAGAAGGATTGCACTCACTGAAGGGTCGGCTGGAGTGACACCGGAGTCGACATAGAAGGGAGGTTGGGATAGGCTGGGATGAAGGAAGACAAGAGACATGAGAGAGAGGGTGAAGCCAGACCGCTTACAGCTGAGGCAGTTTACCGCGGGTGCTGACAGCAAAGTCATCGTTACGATGACTTTGCTGTAAGAAAAGAAAACATTACAGCAGGCACGTTTTTTTACCCGGTAAAAAAATTCTTGGTGATTTTTTACCCGGTAAAAATTCTTCGCCTACTGTAATGTTTCCTTTTCTTACAGCAAAGTCATCGTTACGATGACTTTGCTGTAAGAAAACGTTTCATTACAGTAGCCACGATTTTTTACCCGGTAAAAAAATTCTTGGTGATTTTTTCACCCGGTAAAATCCTTCGCCCACTGTAATGTTTTCTTTTCTTACAGCAAAGTCATCGTAACGATGACTTTGCTGTAAGCATCCCTGGTAAACTGCCTCAGCTGTAAGCGGCTGGTAGCTTGGTCCCTCTCTCACTTTGGGAAGGGTGAGATAGGAATTTTGAAGTCGGGAACATTGTGGAAGGATGGTTTCGACGGCTTCGGGCGGCTTTGAAGAGCAATCTGTGTCTTGTTCACCCGGGCTGAACTACCTAAAAAGTTCAGTATTGGGAGAGCAGCACGGTAAATTTCGACCACCATTTTCTCACGACAGAGATTCTGGCGGTCGAAATTCAAACTCGTTAAAATGGACTAGAGTTGGTGTGAACACCTCCAGGACCTCTGGAAAGGTACTACCTGCACATTTTCCGAGGCTACAAGAAGCCGGTCTCTCCAATATCAAGCATAGATTATCGGTGCGCAAAATCTACTCCTGGTGCTGTGTAGCACATTGACTATACAAAACCGTCCGTTTTCCGTTATAATAAACTATACTCTCAAGTAGGTAGGAATCTAGATATTCACCTTACATCGATGGTTATGAAGTAGGTTAGCCTAGGACTGAAGGACAGAAGGTAAAGGATAGGATGGTAGGCATGGGGTAAAATGAAGGTGGTGGTATGAGTAGAATACGGAAGTGGTAGACAGGTATTTAATGCACAGGAGGGGCGTGTGAAGTGACACCAGAGGCGCGGTGCGTCACAGGAAGGAAGACTGGAATGATGAAGGAGAACTAGAGGCATGAGAGATAGGTTGTTGAGGCATGCTTCTAGCTCTATTATATAACTACATTGCTCCTCTATAGGCTACGCAATCCATTCCAGCAGTTCTAGTTAAAAATGGACTATATGAATGTTTCATTTCAATATCAGCATTGTGCAGTTGAGCCTCTTCAAGGTCCGAAAACTTGTCCAGAGTACGCTTCCAGGCCACTTGAAGGCATCCAGAACACTTGCACTTCGTTCTTGCAAAGTTCAATTTTGGCTATCACATCTCCAGTTGTGGGAGTCTGGTGACCAAAAGTCGATGCATTCTGGAATCCCTACCACGCAATTCAACAGCTTTACGGACACATAAAACACTTTTCCGTACTCCCTAGAGCCACTCCAGCCCTTACGGATCACTTACACTTCGTTCCGACAAAGTTCAATTTTGGCCATCACATCTCCAGTTGTGAGAATCTGGTGACCAAAAATTAGTGAACTCCGGAAGCTGTACCTCGCAAGCCACCAGCTTTCAGGGCAAATAAAACCCATTACAGTACTCCCCAGACCCACTCCAACCCTTACAGACCACTTGCACTTCGTTCCGACAAAGTTCAATTTTGGCCATCACATCTTCAGTTGTGGGAATCTGGTGACCAAAACTCGATGCATTCTGTCAGCCCTAATGCGCAAGCCAGCAGCTTTACGAACTCATAGAACACTTTTCCGTACTCCCTAGACCCACTCCAACCCTTACAGACCACTTGCACATCATTCGGACAAAGTTCCATTTTGACCATCACATCTCCAGTTGTGAGAATCTGATGACCAAAAATCGATGAATTATACCAACCCTTCCACGCAAGCGAGAAAGCTTGAGTGCAATTAAAACAAGTTTTAGTGCTCCCTAGAACCACCCCAACCGTTTCAGACCACTTTGCAGCCTTTTTCGCGAGGTCCGAAATCGTCTCCTTCTTCTTCCCGAGTGAGAAACATCAGTCCCTCTCATATGCTTACAGAGAAGTTGGTTTACCATGGTTTCTTACAGCAAAGTCATCGTTACGATGACTTTGCTGTAATGTTTTGTTTTCTTACAGCAAAGTCATCGTTACGATGACTTTGCTGTAATGTTTTGTTTTCTTACAGCAAAGTCATCGTTACGATGACTTTGCTGTAAGCAACCGGGGTAAACTGCCTTTGCTGTAAGAAAACTGAATAGCAGTTCCGACAGCTTGTCCTGAGAAAGCAAATCCGCCTTAACGATGACTTTGCTGTAAGAAAACACAGTAATTACAGTTCCGACAGCTTGTCCTGAAAACCCGTCCTCCCACATAAGTTTATATTCTGTTACCTACCCTAGAGCTCTAATGACGTGCCCAGTCCCAAGTTTCGTACCTGGTGCTGGGCAGAATGGCTAATTAGCGTACTTCATTCTAAGGATGAAGTCGACATTCTGTCGCGTCTGCAGCCATAACATGCTGTTGGCGCCGATTACAGCGGTGATTACACCGTTTGTGACGTAGCCATCGGCGCCGATGATTTATGCGCCGTAACACTTCAACGCGCCTACCACACACGCAATGTACTGTCATATTAGGTTTTCTCAAATCCTCGTCCGCCCACACGCTCAATTCATGCATGCATTCCCTCACCGCCTTCCACTCGCGTCACACGCACCCTTTCGCCCGTCTAAATGCCCCCTTGCCTTGACATCCCTCATATATCAACTGGTTCGACTCGCACCGCGTTGGTCCACTTAGCATGACCATAGTCGCCGCGCCCATTCTTCGACCACATTCGCCGTCCAGTCGCGCCCAATCCCAACTGCCGCACACATACATAAACGAGCTTCCCATGATCACTTCCGCCCGGGCTGTCCCAACGGGCATACGATGCCATCCATACTCTGTCCGCAGATGAGCTCAACTCCCTTGTGCCAATCACTTGACGCCATTCGCACCTTCCACACACCCACCTCGCTGTTTCTTACTATCCTTCACACACACCTCGCTCCTGCCCAATCACATCTTCCAGTCTGTCACACTCGGTGATGCCAATCCGTCCCAGTAACGAGGTCGCAATATCGTCGACCTCGCTATTGAGACAATGTAAACAAAGAGGTTTTTCACCACACCCTGTGATCCATGACTTGACCAACTGAGACCGTGAGCCGGATAACGTTGAAATGTTTATTCTTGAACTGCATCTTGAGATGTATTGAACACTTGCGCAGCAGTCCCCCATCCCTGGACAGCGAGCCAGTCGTTGCACTCGGGTGTCAATCAAGTGAATGCAGTGTGTCAACGTGCCTTGTACAAAAACTTGGACCGGCTCTTGCGCCCCTGCCACTGCTCAAGCGTATCCAGATACTTGAGTGTGCCAGTCCAGAGTCTTAATATTCAGGTTGATGCATGTGAGCTGCCAAAATAGTCCAAATGGAACATATGACGATTTACGCCGAACAAACATGTTGTCCTGCACAGCGTTGTTCTCTAGTGTTGCGCACTACACCATCTATCCCTTACTATCTAAACGAACAGCTTAAAAATGCTACATCTACAAGCACCAGTGGTGGACTGGGCTCGTCTGTCTTCCAAGAGTTTCCAGAATGGGATGTGGATATGGTTATGACTTCAACGACAACAGCGTGTGGTGAATGATGAGCGAAAAGTTTGTTTACTCGTTGCTTTCACTCGCAGTCTGCCCTGCGTCATGGTGCAATGCGATACAAATTGCTACTGGGAAAGAAGCTTTACAGAGTGAGGCAATGGTAAGGTGTCGGATACATACCGACGCTTCTCATACAAAGCTATATTTGTAAAAGTCAGTAGTATACAGTGTACGTGAGCATTGCATTGCATCGCATCTAGTAAGCGCGCACACGAACGCACAAATACAGATGCACGCACTGGCGATTGATTCACAACGAGCGCAACTAGTCCACAACAACCATTTGATTGAAGCTCTCCGGGTGATTCTAGCAGCAACGCATCTGCAATGGTTACGACACTAAGCTGTTGGAAAGGACCTGCAAGCAAGTTTCAAACACAAGGCCACACCAGCAGCAGAAAGAAAAAGTACATTTGTAATGAAATGCCACCGATATATTGCCTCCATCTTGGTTTCAGTGTTAGTTTGTGTAGAGCTGCCGCTGTGGTGAATAAGAGCGTTCCGTGTTTCAACAAGCGTATTAAGAAATACATATGTGACTGTGAGCGACATGCGGTGGCATGTTGTTGCGTTACAGACGGTTAGATGATGATGTGAGGGAAGCAGCGATGCAAGAACTAGGCGCACATGTAACGCCAACAAAGATGCACACTGTGTTGCATTGAGAGTGCTGCGCGATGTTGGGGCGAGAGAGGAGGTCGACGTGGTGCAGACATCACACATCATTCCATTCAATTATATTCCACCAATACCCGTCAGGTGTATAGAAACTGTATGATTTCTCCCCAGACTCATCTCCCATCACTCCAGTAATCCCACTATCACCATTCCCACTCACGTTTCCATGGTACTCATGTACGTCACACATAGCGTAACCCGTCATCTTCTTAGGACCAGGATTGGACAAAGCAGTGGCGTCTTGGAGTCACCGGGACACCATCTGAGAGGTAGGAGTCTCCCCGACTGGTACTGTGACGAATGTGAACCACATCGGGGGTCATCGTAGTTGACTGTGTAGAGCTCATCGCCATCCCCTCGCTTAGTATCGAGCATAGCTTGTGAAATTCTAGGAAGCTTACTTGAATTAGATACATTTTTCAGTCCTAATGTTTGTCCATAAAGCTAGGCTCCTCTTCGGCAGTAGGCACGAGACCGAAATGGGTGAATTGACTCGTGAGAAAGCGAGCAGACGTATCAATCTTTCCGTAACTAGTGACATCGTAATCATATCGTTGAAATAACACGTGTGAGATTAATGGTGTGACCAGTAAAGATGCATGTACAAACGGATTGCAATGACAGTTGGAAGAACTGCCGGGTCGCTCGAATAGGCCTTCCAGGCTTGCAAAAAAGTGAGAACGGCACGCGCATTACGCAACGCCGCACGGTTGAGACAGGCGGGAAGATTGACATGCAAAATGGCCAGCATAAACAGGGAGGTCTGCAGAACAACGTGGACATTTTGTGCACAAAAGCGGTGCAAAAGCTGTGTCTCGGCGTGTCGAAACTCGAGCACGACCGCCGACATGACGTGAAAAATGTGCACGTGTTCCTCAGAGAAGACGCGACGGAGGTCGAGCCACCTAGAGTCGCGCAGTGACGATCACACATTTGCCATCGCAAAGTGGCACGCGTGCGCGAAGAAAAAGAGCCCGGAGGTGGTGAAGGGGGAGCGCGAGCGCGAGAAGCGGGATTCAAAAGGCGTCAATGCGCTGTGCGTCATCGGTGAACATCAACCAATCGGTTTGGAAGCGACGATGCAGCGTGGTAGCGACGAACAGAAGCGCGTGTGGCGTCGCATTGGTGTCAATCAATTGCGTGCGTATGGACTGTGCGGATTGCCAACTACGCAAGGCGATGAGATAACGATCCGCTTGCGATACTTGTTTGCCACGGTCGAGTGTGGTCAATTGACCACACTAGCATTAATGCTACTTGCACATTGGCGAGAGTGAACTGATGATTGGTTGTCATGAATTGTGGTTGGCGGCTTGATCCATGAAATTTTTTGTTGGATATATTGTTGAAAGCGTGTGTTTTGTGGCGTGAGGCGTTTGGAAAATCTTGCAATCAGCCTTTCTGTGCGCCAGAAAAACCCATTTCCGAACAGCTGTCTCAACACACGTTCTGCTCGACAATTGGCTGTTTCGCATACTGGCGATGTTCACATTGTCAGCATCTCTCACACATGTACAAGTCGCAGGATTCAACATGGAGACGGCACCAGAGGAGATAACAGCTGTTTACGCTTTGGTTCACTCGGCGCATCGCGACTATGATCGCAAATAGCTCTCGAATTGAGAAAGTAATCAACTATGGAACACTCTTCCGTATCTGTTTCAGTTCCTTCACGGAAGCCTCAGTGATTAGCTCGAAAAGCTCTTTCTGCACCAATTTTGTGCATCGCTGCTCCCATTCGTGAACTCCTATTTATTCCCAACTTCCGTTCGGAAATTGAGGAATATGACGTCACATTCCTCAGCGATTGCAGGCCCTTCAGCACGATTCTAATTGTCATCGCACTAAAATCGATAGTGTCATCTCCTATCCCAACTGACATAAACATGATTCTATTCTCTATTGGCAGAATAGGCTTCACTGAGACTAGAAACCTCAATCCCATTCTAGGTCGGTCGATCTGCTATCCTCTTTCATTTATCCTCCCTCGTACTAACTTCGCTACCTACAAATATCTGTAAAGCTCGACCACAATTACTATCTTCGTATACCACACACCATTACACCATTCCAATATTTACCTTCACACCAACACTATGCTCCATATTTCCTCTCAAGTCCACTCCACGAGACAGTGTTGTGAACCAATACACGGTACTACCCGCAGACAATACAATTTGCTATCTACACTACTGTCTACAGATTTACCCAGACAGTGCAGTAATACAATACAATGCACTGCCTCAGACAGTAAAATGTACTGTCTGCACATACTGTCTGGCGGCAACACTTCCGGACAGTAAAATTTACTGTTCTGGACAGTAAATTTTACTGTTTTTGGTACTGCCCAGATTTCGTGCCAGTTTATTGCTGCAGCAGTATTCTGAAATTTCCAGACAGTAAATTTTACTGTCTCCGCGCACTGTCTTGGCCAGACAGTAATTTTTACTGTCTCAGACAGTAAATTTACTGTCTTTTTTCATTCCCAACACCGTAGTGATTGCCGATTCGTCGAAAAAATTCGCGTTCGTCGCGGCGCCGCGTACGCAGTTGCTAAAGAAGGACCAAGGAGACAGCTACCCCGCGCCGACGCCGGAGCAAACGCGCGCGTCGAATCACTGCGACGAGCGATGCTATTCCCCTATTCTCGCCGCCTACCGCGCGAGAGGGACAACATACGTGCTCGAATACCGAACGCGTCCAAGGACAAATCGGATGCGCGTTACTACATTAGACGCCGACGGAGACACCATTGCATCCATCGGATACTGGTCGCGCAGCTTAACGACGCGGAGCGAAATTATTCGACGATGGAACGCGATGCTCGCTTGGGTGGTCGGGGCAGTGCTACTACTACGCGCGTATCTAGCAGGACGGAAGTTCACGGTTCGCACGGACCACAATCGCTGCGTGGATGTCAAACATGCCCTTGCGGAAGGACGACTCGCGCGCTGGCGACTGCGATCGCCGAGTTCGAGTTCGACGTCGAATATAAAAAGGGTAAACGCCATGTCATCGCCGACGCGCTCTCGCGAATGGCCACGCGAAGCGGCGACGAGGACGGAAAATACCGGACGAGATACCCTGCTTCGACGCCGCGAACATCGTTGAACCGCACGCGGACGCTTATGCGCGAACCGATACCGCGCTACTATGCGACTACGCAGAATACTACCCGAGTTTGGACTGCCTACTGGCAACTCGTCGTCGTGCACGAAACCGCCCGTGTCCACTGACGAGTGATGGATACGCGAGCAGGCGACGGACGAATTCTGCCAAAACGCGAAAACGCGACGTCGAAACGCGCCGCGATCGCGCTTTCACCTGTCCCCGATGGGATACTTATGAGGACTGCCGCTCGACAACGCCACGCAGATAGTCGTGCCCGAAGCGATTAAGGGGCGCATTTTGCGAGCTAACCATTATGCAGTAACTGCAGGACATCCGGGCGCGCGACGCATGTACGACGCTATTCGACGCGCGTACTACTGGCCGATGATGAGCGTGGACGTCTACACTACAGTGAGACAGTGCGATGCGTGCGCACGTAACCGCGTTACGCAATACCGCCATACGAACGCCCTGAAGCTATTCCCCGCGACGCGCCCGCTCGAAGACGTCCTATCGATATCCTTGGTCCGCTGCCCGAGACTCCGCGCCCAACGCCGCTTCGTACTCGTAATCGCAGACCGCTATAGCAAACTCTGCCGACTCATCGCGCTCGGACGCGTATCCGCACTCGCCGTTGCGAAGGCATTTTCCGAGACTGGGTTTTCGTCTATGGACCGCCGCGCACGCTACTTCGGACAAGGCCGCAATTCCGCTCGAAGCTGTTTCAGGAGACTTGCGCGCTGATGGGTACGCGGAACATATTTACGACGACATACCATCCGCAATCGAATGGACAAGTCGAGTGCATGAACCGCACTATCGTAGCGACGCTGCGCCATTACGTCGACGAAGAGCGGAAGAATTGGGACGAGCATTTTAGACGCGCTAGCATACGCTTACAACCGCGCGATACACCGCTCGACGAATACGTCGCCGTTCGAACTTACGCTCACGCGCTATCCCGTATCGCATGGAACGGAGCAAGTGGACACGATTCGCAGCACGCCATTCCTTCGCATGGAATTTCTCGCACGATTATCGGACGCGTACGCACGCTCGGCGAACGCGTTGAAGAAAGCGCAGCGCAGATACAAGCGCGACTTTGACCGCGGCGTGCGCACGGTGAATAAGGATATCAAGGTTGGCGATCAAGTGTACCTGGACACTCGCGCGGGAGCGACGACACGAACGCAGGGCAACGACGGAGCGCACACGTCGAAGTTAGACTATCCTGTGTCGGGCCCTTTCCCGGTTATAGGCTGCGCGGACACACGTACCCAAATCATAATCGACGGTGTCCCCGAACTCGTCAGCTCCGACCGCGTTCGCGTAGCACCGCGCTACGCGACGCATGCGCCAACGACGTTGGAAGACGTAGAAGAGGGCATCAACACGGAGAACGCGAACGACGCAGCGGGACGGGATGAACGCGAAATTAACGAGGCGCGCAAGGTCGACCCGGAAGCCGGGTATGGAACGCGCGAGTTCATGATTGACAGGCTAACAGCCGAGGGCATCGACGACACCGGCGCGCCCGTATTCCGGGTGCGCTGGAAGGGCTACCTCCCCGCGCGATGATATGTGGGAGCCCGAAGCGTCCCTGCCCGCGCCTATCGTCGCCCCGTTTTCGCCGTGATCAAAGACGGCCCGCCTCTAAAACCGCTGCGCGCGCTACTGCCGACGGCCCCTGCGCGCTGCGTAACCGCCGAAGTCGCTCAACGAAGCGCTCAGCCCCGAGGGAGGCACCCGATGGCGCGCCGCGAAAAACGACACCTAGCCGCATTAGCGCGCGTATTGCGAGCCGACAAATGACGCCTCGTGCGCAACGCAATTAATGCACGAAGCGTTGTGGGGGATGCCATCCACGCGCGTTACGTCGACGAACAAAAAGCTGCGCAAGTTGCCAGCTGATTACTGGCAGTGGTAAGCATCCAAACTCAAACACAGCTACCCGCATTGCATCACGCCAAACTACTACCGGCAGCAGGGACCGGAAGGGGGATACGACTTATTGCCGCCAAGCTTCGCAGCGCCACGCAACCGCTTCGTCGCACAACGCGCAACCGCTCCTTCGGACGCCACGCAAATCTTCGTCGGACGCCACGCAAACGCTTCCTCGAACACCATGTAATCGTTTCGTCGAACGCCTTGTACCTGTAACCGTTTCGGTCGTTCAGCACGCAATCGTCGTTCGCGCCATCGCTTCGTCGTTCGGCACGCAACGCACAGTTCGTCGTACGCCATGCAAAACGCGCCGCATCGTCGTTCGCCACGCAACATACGCCCGCACCGCGCCTTCACCCCCATCGTTCGCATGCATACCTTTTGCGCCGCCGTATACGCCGCAAACGCCTTCGCCCCGTCGTCCGCAACGCGACGCTGCACGAACGAGCGTCTCGCACCACCGAAGGCTGGACATTTCGCAGCCAAACTGTCGTGCACCCGCCACTGGAGTCACAGGGGCGCACCATGCCGCCAACGCACTTTTCGTGCGAAAACAAGGGGGCTGGTCATCGATCGGGCGCCAGGTATACAGAGGTGGCCCAGCGGATTGGAAATGAGGCCGTCCCAAAAACTTGCATCGGGCTGGGACGGACGAGTTGCGAGGCCGCCGGCTCGACCCCCTCGTCGTGACAGGCGTCTGCCGCTGGCGCCGTCAGATTGGCCGACCGCGTACGTGCGGACGACGGATCGCGCACGCCAGCGAATGACGCCATCGCGTTGGCCACCCTCGCGCGAGCGCAGCGCTGGAATCCGCCGCCGGCCCCCCAAAAATCGTGCGGAAATTGAGCGCGAATGCAGCGAAATAACC